>JARKHS020026226.1:0-169836 GCA_030143305.2 Amblyomma americanum
AGGCGAAAGGGCCACTCCGACCCGCAAGCCGCCTCGGAGAGGCCTGCGGCACCCGCGATAGATTGGTGGGAAGGGGGTAAGTTCACGGGGGCATAAGAACCCGTGTACTCTGCCTGAGGCAGGCTGAAGGTGTTAAATGTGTCAGAAGTGGATCTGGTGGCAAACAGACAGGGGAGTTTGTGGGACGTCTGTTAAATGAGATAGCAGGTCAGCTGCAATGTAATGAACATCTGTGCGAGCTTGCACCCTGTGGTTGAGTATAGGCACCGTGTAAAACATACAAGCAGCATTTACGGCCTGGGAAACCCGACGGGTACCATGGGCTTTTTTTAAATGTTTCAGAGGTTCCTGTGAATGAGTAAATAGGTGCAACTGGTTATAAGGAGGGTGGGTAGGTAAAGCTCATATGGGATTTCAAAGCGCTTGCAGTTCGAAGGCTAGAGGAGATAAGATGTCAGGACATTAAGACTTTCATAAATGCTGGTCGGCTTGTTATATCTACCTATTCTAGTGACTATAATGCCACACTCAGAAAAAAGCCTCAGCACCTTCCAGATGATTCATGCAAAGTTGTATCTCTAGCCTTTGTACTTCCGGAAAAATGCATTTATTTAATAAGCCACTTAACGAGATCCTCTTCTCTGCTGCAAATTACGTTTCACATTGCACAGCTGATGGGTTTAAAATAAGCATAGGAAGTTGGACTAACCAAAATTCTCACTCTTCTTTCAAAGATGAGCTGAGAGCAGAACCACCAACCTGCCTGCATTGCCTTCGTCACAGAACTTGAAGCGATGAAGTCAGCACGTTAAGAACAGTTATGTATAGACCTTTGCTTTTTTTGTGTATACTAAATCACTCCTATCTATTTGCCTGTGCAGCGCTGATAGTGGACAAATAAATTTACCTTGAGGCTTCCCGCCCCTGGTATAGCTTCTACGAACACCACGCATGTTTGCGTCTTTTGTTTCAGATTACTGGGATAATCTACGTAGCTGTTTCGTTCTGCCGTCTTTCTAGGTGTTCAGTCCAGTGTTAAGCCAAATTAAAAAATGAATTTAAACCAAAAACCTAAACAAGCAACCGACCAAATCACCAACCAGCCATATAAAGAACCTACGAAGCAACCGACTGACTGATACACTGAACATTCACTGGCCAATCGACCGATCAAAAGATCGGCCAAAAGATGGAACAACCAACCGAGAAGCCTGCCAGCGGTCCAGGAGTCAGCAAGCCAGCTAGCCAACCTAGCATCCACCCAACTAGGCTATCAACCAGCCAATAAGCAACCGACCAACAAGCTAAGGTGCCAACCAAGCAATCAACCACACAGCCACCCAGCTTGCCAGCCACCCAGCTAAGGCGCCAACCATGAAGCCAGTCAGTGAGGGAATCAAACGAGCTGCCAAGCAACGAAGCAACCAAGCAAGAACTATAAATAACTGCGCAAAAAAAGGACTGGGTCAAGAGAGAAGCACACGGGGCGAGCGCAGAATTACAGCAATTTTATTGCACCCTCCCGTCTGGTCGTGTCACGTCCTTTTTTGCTCAGTTATTTATAGTTCTTATCATGTCGTACCAACAAGTCTCGCGGTCTGTCCGAACAACTTGTTTGTTTATGGGGCGAATACGAGCGAAATAGCTGCAGAAGCAGTCTACGGGCACCACGTTACTGAAGCTTTTGGAGCGAGAGATTATGATTGACAAAGTCAAATGCCTATGAGAAATCCACAAACGCACCAACGACTAATATTTTAAGTTATTCGTAACCTTTTATTCTATCCACAGAATTTTATCGACGTGCGGTCGTCCTAAAAAAGACAAACTGCGCCATGAAGGTCTCCGTGCGTAAGCAGTCCCATGAAATTTTCAGCAGATCTGACCACAGGAATACTCTACTCTACTTTCCATTTGCTTTAGGAAAGGAGCTGACGTCGCTACAGAAGCAGTAGTCAAGATGCCAAAGATGGCCATCTCTTGAATCTGCGGATTTTAGATCCAGGTTGTATAAATATTCATGGCGACGATTACGACATACATACTATTCTAAGTACCGGTAATGCGGAAATTACAAGTTTTTGTTGAACCAGAGTCATGCGTCGTGCATGCAAAGACAAACAGTTGGTTTTTGATGCAATAGCTTCAAAAATTCGGTTCAACAGAGAACCCGGCCCCGCTGAGGTGTTGAGAAAATTGAGGTTGGTCTTAATGGTCGGGGCGTCACAACCACGTGACCTTGCGCGGGTCATTCGCCATTTGTAGCGAAAGCTGCATTGGCCAAAAAGTCGCAGTTTAGCCGTGCTCGCATTCCCACCGTGCTTGCATTCCCACCGTGGTCGCACCGCACCACATGGCAAACCACATGACTGGTCACGTGACCAGCCGCGTGACGAGCCACGTGACAGCCAGACTAACCTAGACTTGCAATCAAGATTAACCAAGGCTAAGCTATGCCTTAGCTTCCGCTACGTATATCCTGGCATGGCTGAGCTAAGCCACTGCCAAATTTTTTTCATAACACGTTGCGCCGTATGGAGACAGGCACAAATTCATCTGCTACCGGTTGAAATGAAACACAGTGGGAGACGCAGGCGCTATCAGGTTACGCGCGGTGCGAACTGTGCCGGCGTAGTGGCACGTGCTGGCTTGACAGCTACCGCCATCTATCGTACGCACCTGCCGCTAACATGAACTTCTCGTGTGCAGTAGGAGCTAGATGTTTGTTCATAATCAGTGCAGCAGTGAGAAGAGATGGGCGAATGCGCAGAGCGGCGGTGTTGTAAAGAGAGATTCAAACTTCTCCCAACGATCACACAGAACAATAATGACGACGTCACGATACAATTTCTCATTGTTCTACAAGGTCGAGACCTCATTGCTATTTATCGCGTAGTGCCTCTGAAGAAAAAAAGCAATGGCGCTGAAAACAAACATGGTCAAACCGCAACTCGAACTACTACGTCATAGCCAGGTCGTGAGCAGGGCGCGCCACCGCTCGACCGCTGGTGAAAGCTATTTTGTCTTGGTTCAATGGAGGTGTTGCATGTATTGTGAAAAAGAAAGAGAGAAAGAAAAATTAAGAAGTAAAACAAACAGCAATGCCCGCGTCTGCGAAGTGGTATGCAAATAGGACCCTAGGCCACTGAAGGGACTCATTAATGCTATTTCGTCACACCTGTAAGGCTGGGCTTAACAGCCCCTAAACTTTTCTTTACGTGACGCCAAAAAGCATGCGTACGCGCCATTATGATTAGCTTCTTGCCTTCGTCTGGACGCTGTAGATTCTAGAGTAAGGGACTGAGCATAGACAGTTATGTGCTTTTCTTCTCGGTTCCTTTTAAAGGGTTAGAGTCTTGTTTAATGTGTTTCCTCGGGATTGGCATGTGCACACTACGGGAGATTGAGGCTGGCGGCGTTTAAGTTTTCGATCGCATTTACAATAAGGGTGCCAAGCTTGGGTTGATCACGCTGATTGTCTACAAGGCCACTTGACATTTGCCGGAAATCGCTTCAACACATTATCAGCGGTTTTCTGTTTTTGAAGATACGATAATAGCGCGAGCACCTTTCACGTTGAGAGCAACGTTTTTATATTTGCTGGTCTTTGTCTGTTTACGTGAAGCACCGCCGCGTTTCCAGCGAAGGGCGACTGTTTTTGGATGCCATAGCTAAGGTATGCGAACCAGACACGACTGTTGGTTGTTTGTTTATTTGGGGACCTACGCCGCACGCTGAGTCAGGGCAACGCACGAAGAGATCATAGGCACCATTCATGAAGAGCTACCTCTGTAACACATATATGACATGCAACACAAGATGCGGAGCACCGGTTTAAGGCACAACAGGCCAGAGATGACGGCCGTCCTAGTGGCGCCACCTGTTGCACGTTAAGCAAACGTTTCTTTGTCAATGACCCAGAAGAAAATATTTTAGTACCTCACAATTCCTGTACAAGATATTTGTCTCCAGCTTTTGTAGAGCGAGCGTCCACTAAGCATAACTTTCGGGCGACCTCAACATTCTCACATTGTTGAATAAAAAAGAAATGTTAGTCAATCGAAGCTTCGTTTACTGTCTTAGGTTTGGCGAGATCCGGGAAGCACGTGTCAAAGAGCTGAAATACAACCACGCATTCCGAGTGCGTCGAACTTCTTAGCTGCAAAGCGGAATGACAGGCAGAAATAAGGGTGAGTGACTCGAAATGAATTTCACGAATGGCAACAACGCATTCGTTATGGGGCGCAGTTTGCTGTAGCGTTTTAATTCGAAATGTTCTTTATGAAAGTTTTCCGTGCGGTGAATAGGAAAAACAGAGGTCCGCGTTTAGAACAAAACTGAAGGTGTGCAGGGAAAGAGACAGGACTTTTTCATACCAGGCCAATTAGGTGCACAAAATATACTCAGCGTCCTAAAGGATTCAGACCGGCAATTAACAGGTTCACTGAAGCAGAAACTTTATGAACACTAATACCTGTGCGTTGTGGCCCGCTGGTGGGCCACCCTTAAATTTTGTTCGGTACGGCGTTACCGACCAGTTGGTCACAGGTGAAGCCAACTTCTTCGAAGCGCAAAGAGACGGCAATATGGACCTGGCCTGTGGGCTTTTCACAAGGTCCTTGAAAGTTCATAGCTGTCCTACAGCTTCACGTAGCGACCCAGTATCTGTGCCGCACAGCAGGAATACAGGTCCTAACCCACCGGTGAGCCTGAATGCAGTGAACGTGTAAGAGTGGTCCGCATTGAGCCAAGTGCTCCAGGAATGTGGATATGGGTGGATAAGAGTGAAATATCAGAAACTTGATTAGCTATGTGTGGGAGAGTGCTCGCGAAAAACCAGAATAAAGAGATGTAGGTTGCTTTTGCACTTACAAGCACGGATATCGTGCTGTTACAATTGCAAAGTGCAATAATG
Source organism: Amblyomma americanum (assembly GCA_030143305.2). Taxonomy (NCBI): domain Eukaryota; kingdom Metazoa; phylum Arthropoda; class Arachnida; order Ixodida; family Ixodidae; genus Amblyomma; species Amblyomma americanum. Next base: position 4,916 of record JARKHS020026226.1, read on the forward strand.
AAGCTCAACTGCGGCAGGTCTTTGTTTTTCTCGGAAATGAGTTTTCGTCTAATTGACTGGGTATACATAATGAGCACAATCACGCTTTAATCCTCGCATGCTTTGTCAAAAAGAAATAGCTGGGCAGCTTAGGGAAACAAGTAGGGATGCACTTAGCTTGTTTTGAAATAGAGCACTTCGGTCGGTTTGCCTACACCTGAGTTATTCTTGTGCTACAGAGCAGATGTCATGGGAATGCAGCATATAATGACGAGATGCTGGATAGATGAAAAATATGCGTCAGAAAAGAAGCGATGCCCTGCACTATGCTGACGGTTTTGCCGAAAAAGGAATTAGATTATTCCTCTATGTTGGAAGACAGCCCTTTTATATTCCTGTATGCTACCATGAGCGCAGTGATATAAATAAAGGGTGATTTGAGGCATTTTCTCGTGAAGGCCAATTTTTTGCACTACTCGGGTAATATTCTTCCTTTACAGTCCATTAATTGCGGCCGAGTTTCAATGAAGGCGAAATGGAAAAGATGCGACTCTGGCGCACTTTGAAGAAGCTTTAAAAGGGATCAGTTTTAGGGCGAGGTCCGTGTGCTGAGCGATGTCAGTGCACCCCAGGTGGTGGAAATTTCCGGAGCCCTTCAGTACGGCGTCCCTCATAGCCCATGTCGCTTTGGGGCGTTATACCCCATAAACCATACCAAACCAGTTTTGGGGCGATTTAGGTAAGACAGTCAAAAGAAGAAAAAAAAGGCAAAATACACAGGATAGATGCGGGCGGTCGATTACGACAGCAGGTGCATTCCTCTGGTAGGGTCTGTGGGGCAGATCTACCAGTCGACTACAGCAGCTGGTGGGGTTTTTACCCAATGATCAAGCACTCTGAGGCCGTAAAAACGAAAAATTAACAAACTCAAAGTGAAATTGCAGAGGATGCGGCTATCTAACGCTCGTAGCCAGTGGAATATGGTAGTTCGCCGTTTGTTACCATCACCCAAAAAGATATTTCTACTTTCCACGCGACATTTAGGTTGCTATTTTCCTTCCATGTCTCCAATATTCAAAATGCCTTGTTTATTCTGTGTCTTTTCATGTGACAGCGTCAGAGCGAACGCTTGAAAAAAATGCCACGCGCGTCGTCAGACCAATTGAGGATTTGTCAAGAGGGTTATGACGTCACACGATGCGCTGCGGAAAGAAAATTAGTAAAGCAGAAATTAAACTGTGACTATGAATTAGCAGCTGGAGGGAAATGTCATTATGACATATAAGGATACTAAGTAAAAAAATACGCTGAAAACAAACTTGACACAACTAGTTTGGAATCGAACCCATTATTAAGGCACGCTAACCCTAACAATTTCAGGATTTTAATTTCTTTTTTTTTCTTAGCCATCGAGGAACGTTGGTTTGAGTTGGATAAAAGGAGACCTTCTGTGTCTCTCGGTCTATCACTTGGTCTAATATGCCTGTACGCTAATAAGTGTGATATTAGAAAGAGGCAGTATTTAAAAAGTAAGCAGCAAACAACCAATAATGCTTCCCGTCGTACACTTAAAGCCTAGCTAAATTGTCCCCGGAACTTTTTTTTTTCATTTCCCCACTTCCAAGTGCGGGTTACCGTCTGTTGAGCCGTCAAACTTGTTTTCGATAATCTGTTCTTGACCCTTATCTAGCGGCTGGTTGCAGGCTTATAAGGGCATTTAAGGCAGAAAGCTGGACTAGATTGTGTTTACATTGAGGGGACATAGTAGTAGCGCTAAAAAAACAAAGGGAAGATAGGATAGAAGTAGAGAACACAAGCGCTTAATTTACAAGGGCAAGGGCGATCTGTCTATAAAAGCCATGCTGGCTTTGAATAAATGCTCAGTTCATAATACCACGTTGTGTTGTCGGCTGCATTAGTCATGTTTCTATTGCCGTTTTTGGTCGTTTTAAGAACTCTGTTTGGTCAAAAATACTCAGAATTTCTCTACTACGGTGCCTTTTTCTTTCGCCTTTGAAGCCCTCCAAGTCATAGTCGATGTGTGCATCTAGGCTGATAGAGCTATTGCGCCCTTTCCTTTGTGAAAACAGGGTTCAGATTTTGTGTGGACGAACATGCAGTCTTTTAGCACTAGGTGCTGTTTACGTGAAATGTCCTCTGTACAGCTGTCCTTGGAGAGAAGTGAGGACCATCTGACCATTGTGGATCGGGTAGAGACCGGTCATCAGCGCTCCCCTGGTCGGCGAGCAGAGCGGTTGTACGTAGTAGTTGTTCAACAGCACACCCGTGCTTGCCAGAGCGTCCAGGTTTGGCGTCGGGATCTGTGTCGACCCATAGAGGCTTGTGTCTGCCCAGCCCTGCACACAGAGTGTGAGGAGAAACTTGAACGACGTTGTGTTTGAAGTGGGAGATGACATCTGAAGAAAGCTATGTTCTTGCCTGTTGGCAGTCAGGAAAGCAGAGGTACGTATAAGGTATGCGCGAGGGACATATAAGGTATGTCCTACGGCATAGAGTGACCCGTGTAAGCTTCACCGCATAACTTCATAGATTTAAGTTAACGGCATTAGAGCTGACGGTCACCCTGACATGTTTTTTTCTAGTGATGCATTATGCTTCCCATTCTTCCAAGCGAATGCATTTGTTTAATTTTTTTCTTTTTGCTTTAATTTATGTTCTTTCATGCGCAACCTATGACCACTCCGATATCTGGATACGTCATTGTATGTGCGAGCTGACCTGATTCTCTCGTGTCGTCGGATGGCAATAAAACAGTTCTAGGCTCAATGCCTCTTCGCTTCCACTGTGCTTGTTCATATTTCCACATCACAAGGTATGTTAAAAACAAAAACAAAATGGAAAAATGGAAATAAATCCTCTTTCCTGTAAGCAGGAAACAAGTTCTCCTGGCAGAAGCTTCGGTTTCACGTAACTCAACGAATTCAGCCATCGCCGCTGCCTTTAGGGCTACGTTCAGGTGCGGGGCATGTAGGGCAATGTTTCGTGTTACAGCGAATGCTGCAGCGACTTTTTTATAAGCACTTTTGGGGTACAATGGCAGCCATAATGCGCAATGCAGGCTGCTTTTGTGTGTGTGTGGCGCATGAAGGAAGAATGGTAAGGTAAGTGCATGGGCCTGTCCACTGTATCGAGTTAAACCACATTCGCTGTCACGTGCACAGAATACGAATTAAAAGAGATGGTATAGTAAACACCAAAAGAAGGAACCCCCGTCGCAACAACTGCGTCCGCCGAAGCAACAGCGATGGCTTTGGGAACAGATACCCCCGGTGGTGAGAGGCCCTCGCCACAATGGCCGTAGTTAGAGAAGTTTATACCTGGCTGACGAGAGAGGCTGCTGTCTTTTAAAAATTGGGCAGACACTGCTGTCTTTCAAGGAAAGAGACAATGCAGCAAACACTTAGCAGATTTCCTCGCCTAGGGTAGTAATAAATGAAATACTCGGAGAGTCCGCGAAAACTGAGCTGTCAGGGGATAGGGCAACGTTGAGCACACCACGCACTCGCGTCACATGGTCCACGCGGAATGTGGCGCGTAAACTCCACAGTACGTGGACTTGCACTATGGCCTACTAATGCAGAGGCCGCAGAGACACGCGGTCATGGCACGTCGCAAAAAAGCGGGTGCTAGGTTAGGGCGCCCGGCTACTGATCCGGAGTTCAAGGTCTCGAACACCAGGCAAGATTTCTGCAAACCCCAGCTGGAGCAACACTGACCAACACTTGGGCAGCGACCATTATATTTTATCCATGAGCCTAACCACCGGCAGATTTAAGAGGTAGATGGGCTGAGCTCGTCTCATGGACTGGCACAAATGGCGGGAGTCCCAACCCCTTCAAACAAACCCATAACCGACATCGACAAATGGACCCTAAACATCAAGAACAGCCTAATTCGCTTTACTAAGGCAATCCAAACGACTGAAGGCTGCCCCGCCGTCGACCCACACCTTCTCCATCTTTGAGAAGTGCGGCGATCTCTCACCAAGAGGTGGAAGAAACAGAGACACAACTGCTAGCTTCGACTTCGCTTAGAGAAAATCAACGCTCAAGCTGAAGCCTATGCGTGAACTCTCACTCGTCAGAATTGGAATTCGCTATGCGACAGCTTTCAAGGCAACATCAGGGTGTCCAAGTCGTTGTACTTGCTAACACCCGCTCAAAGGAAGTCGAAATCCCTCGACAGAATGAAAAAGCTCATTAATTCATCCACGAATACCAATGAGGAGCTCCTGGAAAGGCTGCAGCACAAATATTTATGCGCAGATCCCCCAACAAGGCATCTAGACGCAAAGGACTCCTTAATGAAGACCTCAATGCCCCAATCACGATACAAGAGATTAGAGCGGAGCTCGCCATCATAAGAAGAAACAACGCGCCAGGACCAGATGAAGTCACTGTCCTAATGCTTTATAATCTCCCTGACGACCAGATTACATCCCTCGCAAACTACTTCAACACGCCATTAGAACAAAAGCTGACTCCAAACATCATGGAAAATTGTAGACCCAAAATTCATTCCAAAACCCAACAAACCCGTTCTCCTCGACCATCTCAGACTCATCTCTCTAACCTCAGGCCTCGGCAAGCTCTTCGAGAGTGTCATTACCACCAGACTGTCCATACACTTGGAGGAGAACAACCTGCTGCCGCCCATAGTTTGGTTTTCGCCCCCTCCCCCCCCCCCGTTTCGAGGCAGGACGTCCTCCTATATCTGTGCAAGGACCTAATTGAAGATCCTACCAAACACCAGACAAGAGCTATCCTGGCGCTGGAACTACAGGGAGTATTTGATAATATATTCCACACAGGGGACCTCGGCGGGCTGATTTGCCGCAACTGTGGAGCCAAGACTTACCATTACATCAGAGACTGTCTAACCTCGAAACAGGGAGCCCACAACCTATAAAACCTCCGGTCCAAGCCCATCACTTTGTTATCCCTCCTGGTATTCCACTTAGCAATGAAGGACTTGCCTGACGAGCTTCGGAAGATCCCCGGCACCCACCACGCGATTTGCTCGGATGAAATCACGGTTTCGTGCAACAAGTGGAGCTATGCAGAAGTTAAACAGCGTCTTCAAGCGGCGGTAGATGCTATCCATCACTACGCAAGGGCCCGGAGGCTCCAGTGCACACCGGACAAGTTCTAACTCCTAATACTCAATAACATAGCACAACCCTTTCCCACAAACATCAAGATATACAAAGACGGACAAGAGGTACCAAGAACAACCGAAGCCAGAATTCTCGGGCAACGCATACCACAGGCAATACAGAACACCACGACCATCAACATTCTCTTGAAGACAACACACCAAATTATAAGCATGCTCTGCTGAATTAGGAATAAGAAGCACGGGCTAAGAGAGAAGGAGGCGGCCCATCTTGTCCAAGCGTTCGTTGTATTACGGCTAGCCTACCTTCGCCTCTCTCAAGCAGAAGAGGCGAAGCTGGAGGCTCTCGTCAGGATGGCCTATAAGACTGCACTCGGCCTTCCCAAGTCAACACTAACGATCAGACTAATGTCTCTCGCGGTTGACAACACACTCCAGGAGACCTGGGAGGCTCAGAGAGCATCCCAAGAGAACCGCCTTGCTGCCACCTAGACGAGCCGCCTACTACCTGAAAAAATCCATCTCACACCGGCCTACACCATTGACGAAAGGGCACAACTACTGTTCACAACACGCAAAAGACTCTGCATATGTCAGATCCCCAGGCACACACACTCACAATTCAACATACAAAGAAGAAACGCCAGGGCAGAAGTGCTCCGCAGAAAGTGAGACGACCATCCGGACACTCACTACGTGGACGCGGCCGGCCCTCAGTGCGGAAGGATGACCCTGGCCGTTGTCAGCCCACAAGGACGCCTGATTAACTTCGCATTCATTAAAACTACGAACCTCAGTCATGCAGAGGAAACAGCCATAGCTCTTGCGCTAGCTACCAGACCTGACTCAAACATCCTAACAGATTCCCAGAACGCCTGCAGGAACCTTATGAAAGGAAAAGTACACCAGACTGCACTCTCAACAGTGAGCAAGCACCCACATAAAAAAAAGCCAACATCACTTGGTTGCTCGGCCACATGTAGGAGGTGGGTGGAATGCTGCTGCTCACAGGCATGCCCGAGCGCTTCTCTCCCGGGCCTCTCCCACGTCTGATGAGACCGCGGAACGCGATGCACAACCAGTGACCACTGACAACGAATACCTTCAACACTTCAGGTTGGCGAGGTGCACATTTCCTATGCTGCACAAAGATTTAAGCGAGACTGAGGGACTCACACTAAGACACCTTCAAACGAATAGCTTTATAACACCGGTCAAAATAAACATTTGGTATTCCACACTCTCTGAAGCGCAATGCCCACACTGTGGAGAAATAGCCTCGGCTTAGCACATGGTGTGGGCTTGCCAACTAAATGCCGGTGTCGATCCTATACCAAACCCAGACCCGGGGCAGTGGGAAGCCACTCTGCTCAGCGGAGACCCTGATCACCAGCGCGGAGTGGCGCGCAGGGCCCTCTCTGCCGCGCAAAGCAGTGGACTGCCGGAATAGGCGACCCACCCAGAAGCCCCTGGATCTTCTGTCTTCGGCAATAAAGAAGGTTTCTTCCTCCTCCTCCTCCATCTGCGGTGGCCGCGTTTCGACGGAAGCGAAAATAAAAGGCGCCCGTGTTGCTGTGCGACGTCAGTGCACGTTAAAGATCCCTGGGTGGACAACAATATTCCGGAACCCTCCAATACGGCACCACATTCTTTCTTCTTTCACTCCTACCTATCTTCCTTGCCTTACAGCGCTTTTCGGGTGTCCACCGAGAGGAGAGACAATTACTGCGCCATTTCCTTTGCTCAAAAACGAACCAAAAATTAGCTGCGATTTAACTACTGCTGAACCTGGTTAGAAAGCGAAAGCTGTGGTGTATCGGGAAAGTAGACGAGGCTTGGCGTCTGTAACGTTGAGTATGTTCCTCACACGGGATAGGCAGCGTACCCACCCGGCCACCCTGGCAGGTGCAGTTAAATTAATGGTTCATCGCGAGAAGTTGGTCACCCAATTGAACGTTTGTCCTATTTTACTGTCCTCCGCGAATCGAAAGGTCAAAAGTCAAGATCAAAGGTAAAGTGGTACGACACCAATCTGGACTCCATATGGTAAGGCCTGTAGCAACACTTGACCTCTGGCTCACTTGAAGGTCAACCGGCAACGCACGGCAAAATTTTCTTTATCTAGCGTAGTTAAACTTCCGCTTCGAATGCCAACTTCTTTTACAGGGACGGAAAAACTGGTGCTTCAGCAGCGTCGCAAGATTTACACACGCTTGTTCGTACAGTAGTGAACGCACTGGTTTTGCTTCAGGGGGAACGTGGCGCCTTTCGGACAAACTTATTTGCCAAGCCGCCGCACCTCTTTGGCTCCAAAACGTAGATGCCCCCATACAAAGCAAAATTTTCAGAAACGTGTTGCGAGACCCAGTGCAAGCACCCAGAATCTCGCCGCACGTTTGTGCCAAAAGTCACCAAAAAGTGGCCGGTACAACACATTCGAAGAGCGCACGCTGCAAAGTTTGCAGGAGACTGAATTGTGGACAACGAGTGGAGGACACTACATCCCACGCCGCAATACGCTTTCTCCTGAGCAAAACACTCGAGCCTCGCAACCAGTCAATGTCTGCCACTTCTGGTGGTAGGGCCGAGGACGTCAGGTCCCGCCACCACGCCTGTCTGCTCCGTAGGAGCTGTTCGCCTGTGGCTTCGTCTACAGCTACCGGCTCGCACAGACAAGAGGCGGGTGTGTTGAAAACATGTGCATCTTGCAAGGCTGTGGTGATGAGCCTGAGTGTCTGGAAGACATAATGGCGGAAACCTGGCCGCTGGGCCCACTCCGAGCTCGAAAAAAAAGGAGTGTCTCAATGTGCCGGAAAATGCGACAAAAGCCCCATCCCCGGATAGTGGGTAGTGCTGAATAGTTCGCGGAGCCTGGAGCCTCTAAATCCCAATAACATATGACGGGGAAGCCCTCATCGAGCGACGAGCTTCCAAAGCCTGGAGGCTTTCCTTTAGGACCTGCCTACATGCTCAAGATGTCCATTAAAAAAGTTTCGAAATGGTGTTTGCCGTGTCATGAGAGCCTGTTTACGTTATCTCTAAAGTTAGCTTTGCAACTACATATAAAATCAATGGCATTTATAATAACGACATTCCCAAAGGGAATGCACGGTGGAAAACTTAGCCGTACTCAATGTCTGCCGGAGTCAGCCATGAAGCTCTCAAAAGACGAACAGCTAGCGCCGTGAGGAAAAAGTATATAGGGCAGAGGGAAAGAAGGAAGGGAGAAAGAGGAGCCATAGTGGAGTCCCCCGCCAGAGCTTCGGCAAGCCAGCTTTTTCTTCTTTCTCTCCCACTTTCCTCCCCCTCCCGTCCGCCCAGCCATTGCTGTGCGTCTTTCCTTTCCTCCCTGTCCTTCCCTGTCCTTTTACGCTAGCTGTGGCTGCGGTTGTGCCCACAGAGGTATGAGAGTGTACCTCCGCCATTATCTTTCCTCATAACACGCAGCTGCAAAGTTAATGCAGCGTCGATGATGTGCAGAAGAAAGCCAAATAAGGAAGGGCGCCAGGCAGGGACACACGATTTCACCAATGCTATTCACCACCTGTTTACAAGAAGTATTTCGAGACCTGAATCGGGAATAGTTAGAGGTAAGGGTTAATAGAGATTTCCTGAATAATCTGCGATTCATTGATGACATCGTTTGACTGTGTAACTCAGGAGATGATTTAAAAAGAATGACCAATGAGTTGGACAGGAAGAGTAGAACGGTGGATCTAAAAATTAACATGCAGAAAACCAAGGTAATGTTCAAGTCTAAATTAGTACCAAGGTACTGGAAGGGGTAAAGGTATACGTCTACTTAGGGCAGGTAGTGACAGCTAATCCGGATCATGAGAGGGAAATAACTAGAAGAATAAGAATGGGGTGGAGCGCATATGGCAGGTTCTCTCAGGTCATGAATGGCAGTTTACCAGTATCTCTTAAAAGAAAAGTATACAACAGCTGTATCTTACCGGTACTCACCTACGGGGCAGAAACATCGGGGCTATCGAAAAGTGTTCAGCTCAAGTTAAGGACCTCGTAGCGAGCGACAGAAAGAAAAATGATAGGTGTAACGTTAAGAGACCGGAAGCGGGCAGAGTGGGTGAGGGAACAAACTCGGGTTAATAACATCCTAGTCGAAATCAACAAAAAGAAATGGGCTTGGGCAGGGCGTGTAATGCGAAGGCATGATAACCGATGGTCCTCAACGGTAACGGAGTGGTTTGCAAGGGAAGGCAAGCGTAGCAGGGGGCGGCAGAAAGTCAGGAGGTCGGGTGAGCTTAAAAAGTTTGCGGGCATATGGTGGCCGCAGCTGGAAAATTACAGGGTTGATTGGAGAGACACGGGAGAGGCCTTTGCCCCGCAGTGGGTATACTCAGGCTGATTATGAAAGGAGGGTCCATGACGGATATCCGTGCAAAGTTTGCACTGTGGAATTCTCGTAGAATCCCCCTGCCGGCGGAAGGGGATATGCACCATTCCGATGGGAATGTCGAAAGCCTATTTACATCCCAGATGAAAGTGCAAAACCGCTCCATTAGATGGGATGCTGGCTCATAAAGCTGCGAACCCGACTGGGTAGGCCAGTTCGAAACAGAGAGGCTGTGCCAAGAACCTAAACGTAAAGCCCCTCAATAAAGGAAGAGCAACGAAAAGCTTTGAACTTTCCTGCTTCTCTTCTCTCCTAGCGCGCCGCTCGATAACCGATCCTTCCATTGGCTGAGGCAGCGTGGTCATGTGTTAGCGCGCTTTTTGGCTGCGCAGCAGACGCCGCAGTCATTGGCGGAAGGTAGAAATCGCGCTTCGTTTTCGTTTTTTTGCGACATAGTTTTGAAGAGAATCGTTTCTCGAGATTTGAGGGCGTCTACGCGTTGCGGCGACGCCGAGCATCTGTTTCGCTTACGGGTGCAACAACCGAAGAGGCAGGGAGGAAATGTTTTTCACCATGCCACCCGGAAAAAAGCAACGCGGTTCGCCGAAAGGTTTGGATCGCAATAAGATCGGCCAGGAAAACATTTATAATGTGCTGGATCGGCGACTTTCTGAAGTGACAGGCCGTTCTTCAGCTGTCCTGTTTTTGTAGCGATAGCTACATTACGGTAGCATTTCGAGCCTTCAGCATGCCGGTGCTGTGGCGGTGGCGGCGCCGCCACCTGCCACGTGGTTGGCCACGTGGTGTAGAGCAGCTGCCGGCGGCGCGGCGTCGTGTCTGATCACTTGGTTCCACTTGGCCAGCTGTAGCTATCGCGTCACTTCAGGTTTAACCAAAGCTAAACCACCGCCAGTTTTGTAGCTGTAGCTTCATTAGGGTAGCATTCCGAGCCTTCAGCGTGGCGGCGCTGTGGCTGCGCCGCCACGCTGTCTCGTGATGCGGAGCAGCGGCCGGCAGCGCGGCACCGCGGCTGATCACGTGGTTCGTCGCGTGGCTGGTCACGTGACCAAGTTCCACTCGGCCAGCTTTAGCGTTCGCGTCACTCCAAGTTTAACCAGAGTTAAACCACCACCAATTTTTTTTTGATGTCACGGGCATTACGGGGCGTATTGCTTTGAATGTAGTGGGACTCGTTCGCGGGCTCAGCTGTAAACTTGTTGCATGTTGTTTTAGCTCCGCCGCTTACGCTGTTCGCTGTGCAGGTCGAGCTTTCATGTTGCGCGCATCGCTGGACATATTTGTTTTGTTCGAGTTGGACTGCTTCGCTCACGAACTCGATACAAAGGAGGAATTTCTCCCTGTTTTAGCGACGTTGTTCATGCAGCTCGCAGTGCAGGTCTAGCTTGCATGTTGCGCGCATCGCTGACCGTATTTGTTCTGGTAGGGTTTATACCAAAATCGGTCGTTACTGTGCCTATCCACAGCAACCGCAGATATCGGTTCGATACTCCATACCTGCGTGGATAATGCTTGAGAATACAAGCGAGGACTTCCGTTATACGTAGCCGCATACATTTTCTCCGTTTGTTTTCAATTTTCGCATCAAACAGCTTTGAAGCGGACAACATTTTGCTTTTAAACCGGGCTGAGTAAATTCGAGTTCTGGCTTTTCACCGCTTGAATTTTTTTACCCTGCTTCGATAGGAAGCGAATAACTAACTGCGGCAGTGCAGGCTGCTGCGCACACGAAGGAAGACAGTATTATGTTATAAGCCATTATTGTATATGCTGACCCAAGATGACAATCACCTAAACAACATTCTAGTAAGTCATGCAGAGCTGTAGCTGCACGCGAAGCAGCGGTTAAAAGCCATTTTTCATTGCTGCCACTCAACCCAAACAATTAAGCCTACATCAAAATTATTCTGGTCACAAGCGTGTTACATTGCCCAACTCGGGCACCGTATTCACTTATTTCCAAACAAAGAGTAAGGGATCCTTTCAACGTGGTATATAGTGGTATAGTGGTCAGTGGTATATAGTAACTCCAAAATAACCGCTAAGCTTTCCTGCACTTTAACAAAAATTCAGATGAGTAGGCGCCTAAGCACAGCCAACTGCACATGCAAACGCGCCTTTGAGATACTATCTCATGGCGGCATTACACCGCCGTCCTTTAAAAAAAAAAAAGCCCAAGCCGCATATCGTATGTCAATCTACTTCCTCTTGCGGAGTTAAGTTTTCAATAAGATTGGGCATAAAGTACCGGTCCAAAAACAACACTCCGGGGATGTTCACTGCTCTACCGCGAGGCTTCCTTGCACATGCTACCTCCACTGTGTGCACCCAGATCACAGCGATCAGAGCACAAAAAGTTCCGGCAAAGCAGTGCAACGTGGGTCGGGGCAGTTGTTTGGGTAACTATAAATTTTCAGTCGCCCATGCAATGATTCTTTGCGGCTGAATCGAAGACTGAAACTGGCACAAATAATTGATTCGGGCGTGCGATCCACTGCGCGCCAAAGCGCGAGAGTTGGGAATCAGCTCAGAGAAAAGGCTGCAAGCTAGGCCGCGCGCCACTTCCACTGCGTGCACCGCAATCAGAGCGATCGCAGTACGAAAAAATTCGATAAAGCAGTGCAACGTTAATTGGGGCAGTTATGTTAGTACATGATTTTTAAATCTTCCAGGCAATGGTCTCATTTCGACCGCAGACAAGGCAGAAAACGCACGCACGGTTTACTGCGCGCCAAAGCGCTAGCATTGGAAGCATCTGCTAGCTTCCCCCTGCCTAGGTGTCGCTACCGTCGGCGCCCGGGAGGAGCCGAGAGAAGGAGCGCCGGCATAGGAAGAGGGAGATGTCGTTACTTTTAGTTCATTGAACGGTTTTACCTAAACGTGCTTGCAACAAACAGGCCAAAGAAATAACGTTCAAGATTCTCGACAAGCAATGGGTGCGCTTAAAGGAAAATCCAAGCCAAGCAGCTATTTGTGTTAAAAGATGGCGTGAGGCGTGCACAAAATGTCCTTATATCTGCTTGTGTTGCGCAAGCGTTCCCGTATCCGCGGCATGCATGCGCCACATCAACCTTAGCTGCCCGAAACGCCGCTAATTTCAACCCGTTTCGCTGATACAGCGCTAACGAGTAATCTTAGCTATACTAAATTTTTTACAAGAGTTCTCCTGCTGTCGCAAGATGCCCTGAAGCGTCTAAAACCGATACTAGCCGGATTTTTCTATGACTGGTCTAAGTCTGTATTCAAAGCGGTAATAGTGGGCTAGGACTCAAGCCCTATTAACGGAAAAACGCGATTGTCCATCTGGCTCTCCTGGCCGGTGGGCCACCTGCCATGGTGGTAAGGTGGAAATATCTCTCTCTCTCTCTCTCTCTCTCTCTATATATATATATATATATATATATATATATATATATATATATATATATATATATATATATATATATATATATATATATATATATATATTGTTACGTGCTTTGCACGCACGGGGGTTTATTCAAAGAGGGGACCGGTCGAAGCAGGATGGAAGCAGGAAGCCTAGCAGCGTCCTTCAGTTCTCTCTTTTTCTTCCTCTTTCTCCGCGGGTCAGTCCTTCATCTTCTGCTTCTTCCGTCGAGGTTCTGTGGAAGCACGTTACATTTCCCTCCTCGCAGACGATGCCCGTCGGGCGAGTTAAACAGACCGTCTGGGATGGAATCGCTTGAGGCGGGCTACATGCACCACCTGAGATTGGCGTGACCGTCGACCACTAGCAGTTAGTCGTGCTATAACGTAATTAACGTCACTTATGCACTCCAACACAACAAATGGTCCAGTGTAGTGGGATAGCAGTTTCTGACACAGACCACGCTTGCGTAGAGGGGTCCACAACAACACAATGTCACCAGGAACATAAGAAACTTCTTGGTGTTGGACGTCGTAGCGGTTCTTGGAACGCTCTTGCGAAGATAAAATTCGAACGCGGGCAAGCTGGCGAGCTTCTTCAGCTCTGCAGAGTGTGGTCGCAAGAGAAGGTTCATCGTGGATGAAAAATGGTAGCATGGTGTCAAGGCCGCAGCGAGGCGAGCGAGCATAGAGCAGGTAGAAGGGGCTGTAGCCAGTTGTCTCATGTTGCGCGGTGTTGTACGCATGAGTGATGAACGGGAGTACGCCATCCCAGTCCTTATGATCTGCAGCGACGTACATGGCAAGCATGGTGGTGAGCGTACGATTAGTGCGTTCTACCACACCGTTCGTTTGGGGATGATATGGCGTGGAGTGGCGAAAACTGCAGCTGCTGAGGCGGAGAAGTTCTTCAACAACGTCCGCTGTAAATTGACGTCCACGGTCGCTAATGAGAACTGCAGGAGGGCCGTGCCGAAGAATGACGAATCGAAGTAAGAAGTTAGATACTTCAGACGCAGTAGCAACTGGTATCGCGGCTGTCTCACAATAACGGGTTGAGTGGTCTACGCACACAAGAATCCATCGATTTCCTTTAGAGGATCGTGGGAAAGGTCCAAGGAGGTCAATGCCAACTTGCTCAAACGGGGCTGTTGGAGGTGTGATTGGCCGCAATTTGCCCGGTGGACTTGAAGTCGGCAGCTTAAAGTGCTGGCATTGCACACAGCTGGCTACATAGTGCTGGATGGTTGAACGCATGTTAGGCCAGTAAAATCGTTGTTGTGTGCGGTGGAGTGTGCGTGTCACTCCCAAGTGCCCAGACGTGGCGTCGTCGTGCATCATTTCAAGAACTGTGATGCGTAGGCTTTCGGGTACGACAAGAAGCATGCGTGCTCCTCCAGAAGCGAAATTCTTCTTATAAAGCAAACCGTCGCGAATGCAAAAAGTATTCTTTACAGAATCTTGAGCGGCATCAAACAAAGAGGTTAATGTTTGGTCCTTGCGTTGCTCAGTTCGAAAAACTTGAAGATCGGGGAAGGCTTGTGAAAGTGACGACAAGTATTCATCAAAGTTGTCTGCGTCGTCCTCAGTCGTTAGAAGCGGCAAACGGGAAAGACAATCGGCATCTGAGTGTTTACGGCCGCTTTTATGCACAACAGTGAAATTAAATTCTTGTAGGCGCAAAGCCCATCGAGCAAGCCGGCCACAGGGGTCACGAAGACTCACTAACCAGCAAAGCGAGTGGTGGTCGGTCACGACGGTGAAAGCATTCCCGTACAGATAGGAGCGGAAGCGCTGTACAGCGAAAACAACGGCGAGACATTCTTGCTCAGTAACCGTGTAATTTCTTTCGCTCTTACTCAACGAACGGCTGGCATATGCTACCACGTGCTGATCGTGACCATGGCGTTGTATAAGTACAGCGCCGATACCGATACCACTTGCATCAGTGTGCACTTCAATTGGTGCAGATGGGCAGAAGTGGCGTAGGATGGGGCCCGAGGTCAAAAGAAATTTCAGATGCCGGAAAGCTGCGTCACATTCGCTGGTCCAATTGAACGGTGCATCTTTATGCAGCAAACACGTGAGTGGGTAAGCGATGTCCGCAAACCTAGCTATAAAGCGTCGAAAGTACGAGCAGAGCCCTAAAAAACTCTGCAGCTCTTTCACTGATTGAGGCACTGTAAAACTTTTGACAGCTTCAATTTTCTTTGGATCTGGTCGAACACCTTCTTTATCAACTAAATGACCAAGAACAATTGTTTCACGGTTCCCAAAATGACATTTCTTGGAATTGAGGATAAGGCCAGCTCGTTCCATGCAATCAAGCACAATATCCAGACGGCGGTTGTGCTCACTAAACGTTTTGCCAAAAATTACAACGTCGTCCAGATAACATAAACAAATTTGCCACTTGAGGCCACGCAGGATTGTATCCATGAACCGCTCGAATGTTGCAGGTGCATTACATAATCCGAAAGGCATAACGTTGAACTCGTAAAGTCCGTCTGGTGTAATGAATGCCGTTTTTTCCCTATCTGCAGCGTGCACGGGGATTTGCCAGTAGCCGGATCTCAAATCAATAGAAGAAAAGTATGAAGCGGAGTGCAGACAATCAATTGCGTCATCTATACGTGGAAGCGGGTAGACGTCCTTCTTCGTGGCCGTATTTAAGCGACGGTAGTCAACACAGAACCTCCATGTGCCATCTTTTTTCTTAACAAGGATAACTGGAGCCGCCCAAGGACTGGAGGATTCTCGAATTATGCCTCGCTTTAGCATCTCTTGAACTTGGTCATCTATTAACTTACGTTCAGTGGCTGAGACTCGATAGGGCTTCTGGCGTATAGGAGGTGCGGAGCCGGTGTTGATCGTGTGATGAATACGACTGGTAGGCGGTGGTGTTGAATCGTCTTTGGCAAAGTCGAACACGAACACGTGTTTCAGAAGGAGTTCCACTAGAGTGCGACGCTCGGTTGGGGAAAGAGCCTGATTAATCATAGCCTTAACTTGGGTCTCCATATCTCTTTTCACGTGCTGCTCACTGACAGAGTTGGTTAACGCCGCGACGAAACCTGACACACCTTCCTCGAAACGGGCGAATTTGAGGCCCCGGGGCAACACAGCTGGCTCTTCAGAGTGGTTCACTGTCCACAGCTCGGTACGGCCTCTCACCACGGGAACGACGCAACGAGGCACGACGATACTCTTCTTAGAGCAGGCGAGTGTCGTAGGCTCTACCACAGCTTCAAAAGATTCGCACTGATTGTGAATAGAGGAAACCCGCACGAATGCTGCAGAGAAAGCTGGTACAATAGTATCTTCTTCCACCGCAAATGCTCCAAAATCCGGTGTCGAGTTATCCACAAGAGCTGAAAGTAACGAAGAATTCAAAGCAACTTCTCCCTTACGACAGTCTAAAGTTGCACCACACTCTTGCAGAAAATCAATCCCAAGAATCACATCATGCGTTGACCGTGGTAGCACTGCGAATTCTGTTCTAAACGTTAGACCACCAATAACAACATCCGAAGCACACACACCAAATGGAACCAAAGGTTCACCACCGACACCACGGAATAACGCTGCACGGTCACCACTAAACATCACTTTCCTACCTAAACGATTCTTAAACCTCAAACTCATAACGGATACGGTAGCACCAGTGTCCACAAGAGCCATTGTTTTCACACCATCAATAAACACTTCCAGTTTGTTCTTCAACATAAACACGGGCAGAGGTAGATTGGACGTCATCGACTCGCCGGCGGCCTCACCTCCATCGGCCGCGCCTCCTAGTTTCCCGGAGGCGGAGGGGATGCACGACGTCGAGGAGAAGGTGACCGCCGTTGGCGCTGAGGTGGCGGCGTCACACTGCGGTCAGATGCGGGTGATGAACTCCGCAAATTGCTCGGACGGTACGGGTCCCAAGCGGACGTTGGGGGTCTCTGCTGCGCGATGTGCAGTTGCCCGTAAGTATTCGCCGGGGGTTGGCAGTCTTGAGAAGTTGGGAAACGACGGCGGCAATATCTAGCGATATGCCCTGCAATGCCACACCGGTAGCACAAAGGTTGAGAGCGCCAGCGACCGCCATAAGAGTCCTGGCGAACAAAGTCGCGACGTTGGCTGAAGCCAGGATCTCGCTGCTGACGAACCACGTCTTCTGGGTAGGTGGGCCTCCTTTCTGTCGGCTGGTGGCGATAACGTTGGGCAATGTTCCGATCGTCCATGGGCAAAGTGCCGTTGGGTGGAGCCCACGGAGTCGACAGGGCGGCAACATCTTCCTCCGGTGCAGAACTGTGCCGCAGATATTGTGTGTGGCAGAAGGTATCCCGGGATCTGGACAATTCCTCGCGCACAATCTCTCGAATCATATCAGCCATAGAATTTGGAGGACTGGCTTCAACACTGGCTATAGAGGTGACATTGGCCAATCTTCCGAATTTAGGGGTGATTCGACGCAGCTTAAGAGCTTCAAATGTTCTGCAATGTTCTATAACGTCAGCGGTGGTGCTCAGGCTCTCTTTGCTAATCAGGAAATTGTAAACATCTTCCGCAATTCCTTTTAGAAGGTGGCCGACTTTGTCTTCTTCAAGCATTCTGGAGTTAACTAGCTTGCATAACTTTAAGATGGCTTCGATGTATGCCGTGCAAGTTTCTCCGGGTACTTGCGCGCGGTGAAGCAATGTCTGTTCCGCACGCTTCTTCTTTGCCGATTCATCCCCAAAATTTTTCTTTATCTCGGTCGTAAAGGTAGCCCATGAACTCAGTGTATCCTCATGATTGTCGAACCAGTCAAGGGCAGTGGCGGCAAGGAAAAACACAACGTTAGCCAGTTTAGTAGCAGCGTTCCATCGATTGTATTTGCTCACCCGCTCGTAGTGTTTCAGCCACTCGTCAACGTCCTCTTCAGGTTTTCCAAAAAATGTGCGGGGCTCTCGATAATGTGGCCAGTTGTTCGCGGTGGATAGCCCGGGTTGCTCAGCATTGTCGTCTCCAGGCATGTCCGATGGCAGTGGTGGGAAGCCTGCGAGTCTACGGCTCCTTCGGTAGATGGAATGCTCCGTGGTCGATACCCGGCACCTCTCACCAACCTGTTACGTGCTTTGCACGCACGGGGGTTTATTCAAAGAGGGGACCGGTCGAAGCAGGATGGAAGCAGGAAGCCTAGCAGCGTCCTTCAGTTCTCTCTTTTTCTTCCTCTTTCTCCGCGGGTCAGTCCTTCATCTTCTGCTTCTTCCGTCGAGGTTCTGTGGAAGCACGTTACATTATATATATATATATATATATATATATATATATATATATATATATATATATATATATATATATATATATATATATATATATATATATATATATTAAGCAAGCCAACAGTCGCCGAAACCATATATGTAATTCAAAGTTGAAAACGCTTCATTTAGCCATAGATTTGTTTTGAGTCGACGTTTCGGACAGAGCCAGTCCTTTCTCAAGACTGCGGTTACAGGGGTCTTCTTCCTCTTCTTAAGGAGTTGGCACTGGCACACATGCACGACACATGAACAAAAGAAACAAACGGAGGCAAAGAATACTAGAAAAGATACACATAGAAAGGGAAATAAGGGGAACAAATAAAAAAGAAAAACGTGTAGTCCCCCGCCGCCCACCCCGCAGCCGCGGGGAGCCGAGCCCGGACGAGGGAAAAAAAAGGAAAACACGGAGCGGGAGGGGATAATGGCTACCCATCAAGGCAACAGAGCGGCGGCGTGTAAGGTGCACAGGAGCAGACGGTGGCGGGATCGCCCTACACACAAAAGTTAAAGCCAGCTTTCTGAACTTTGTCGACGAGAAACCAATGCGTTTTTCCTCAACCATTCGCTGGAGACCTATCCATCATCCAGTGTCCTCGCAGCAGATAAAGTTCATCCAAGTTTTGGTGGAGTTTCCATCTTGTCATGGCATACTTATAACCTCCTCCTTGACTACCAGCGACATTTCCTGATAGAATGGCAAGACCACCTGCCGGCAAGAGACGATTTCAGCCGGTCCCCCTTGCAGTGTCACACCCAAGGGGCTCGCGCCTACTCAGAGGTTCTCAAGAGCCACCAGGAAGAATACATGCAAGCCGGAGACCCACAGTTCCCGACTATCGCGGAGACGCAGCGACAGGAAGAGGAGGGTAAAACACGGGTCCTACAAGGGTGCCGCCCCGAAAAACCGCATGAAAACCCAGGGCTCTTCTCCGAGATGGCCGGTACAAGATCAACCGTGACCCAGCGCACGGCTCTACTGCCAACACCAACACGGCCACCACATCTTCGCAAATTGGAGTGTATAGTTGTTCCTGCTATCCCGTAGTCGCCCAGGCGCACCACACGAGACAGCACCGCCGAGAGATCCACCTCAGCAACAAGCTTATCCGCTGGAACCCACCGACAACAACCCCCATCTAAGGCCAACCATGTGCATACCCCCACCACTCCCAGCACAACACCGAAATCCGGAGCGAGGGGCGCCAGTACTCCAGCAAGCCCAGGCGGAGCATCAGACCATTCTAGTGCTGCGCAGCGTCAGCTGACTTCCACGGTGGAGGGCCAGGTTGATACGATATCCAACCGGAAAGAAAAGCTTCCCAGCACCCCTCTATCACGCTACGATCTTCGAAGGCGCTGCGGTTCGGCACAACAGGTTCGTCAACAGTGGCGTTCAGGCCGCGTGAGTACGCCGACTCTCTCTCGCTCATCCTACGGACAGCCATCCTCAAATAACTTTAAATTTTTAGAATGAAGAAAAATTGTGGATAAACGAATTAGGCATGAACTACATATTCATAGCTTAAAGGCCTATCTTGAATCAAAAATCGTACCAAAAGGTTTACAAGTGTCGCTAACACCATCAATGGGTGACCTGTGTGAAGAGGAGAAGGCTAATTGGAATCGTATACTACAATCTGCCTCTTTAAATTTGCTTGTAGTTACCATTGACCACTTTGAGAAGGCGTTGGTGGTTCTGAGAATGGAAGAGAGTCGTGCTCATCAACAAATGACCCTTACCGCGCTGGAGGCCACAGAGCTTATCTTCTTTGAGGAAAAGAGAGCCACTGAGGTACGCGAGACCAAACGCAAAAAAAATCATTCGAGATGGTGTTCCACAACATGCGTGGTCAAATTCAATAACAAGCGAAGAAGAATCAAGAACGGAGGCAGCTACAAATATTAACCCCACTATAATAATAAACTCCAACAACAAATCCAGTAGAACGACACAAACATCAACAGTTCAAGAAACACGCGTAGAACGATCGGAAATGACAGCATCTACTAATAATAATCCTCCGGTTCCAAGCGCCGACTATGCTTTCCAGCACAATATTATTAATCTATCAACCAGGGCCTTAACGACCGAGGAAGATCCATCCTTTCTCGAGGTCTTACATTCTGCCCTACCAATGGTAAATACAGCGAATTCTCGGTGTTAAAAGATTTGAACAACTTTGCACGAATGTTGCGACTCCGGGAATACTTCTTCGATCGGGCGCGGATTACCGCGGATAGCAGAGAACTCGTCGTTACTAACCACCACTGGACTCCTAGTAAAGGAAGGGACAAACACTTGGACATGTACATTAACGCCGTCCAGAAAGACATTATTTACGCCTACAAGAACCACACTCCAGGGAGGCAGAACTTGTCTAAAAACGAACGGGATGCATTGAAGGCTCTGAGCAGGACAGATATAATCATAAAGCCAGCGGATAAGGGAGGTGGTATAGTTGTCATGGACAGCGAAAAATACATTGAAGAAGGCTTGAGACAACTCTCTAACATTAGTTTCTATTAACGTCTTGAAGCAGACCCAACTGCGCAATACCAACATTTTGTAGCGGAGACCCTGGGTCAACTTGCGAAGAATGGGGACATATCCCTACGGCTATCTAAAGCCCTCACCGCACCACACCCGTCGCCGGGCCGATTCTACATGCTACCGAAAATCCACAAAAAGAATAATCCTGGACGCCCTATAGTATCCGGCATCGGCACGATTACAGAACCAATTTCCAGTTACATTGACACACTAATTAGACATATTCCAACGACACACGCATCATACATACGCGACACAAACCATTTCCTTCGCGCAATAGCAGATCTCAAACTCCCGGAAGGAGCCTTCCTGGCAACACTGGATGTAGTCTTTCTCTACACAACAATTCCTCATTCCGATGGCATTAAATCTCTGATCGAAGCGTATGAACAAAACAGAAAGGAGGAAACCTCTACCCCACGTGTTTTAGATATACTGGCAAAAATCGTACTCGAATATAGCAACTTCGAGTTTAACAATGAACACTATTTGCAAATTAATGGCACAGCCATAGGTACAAGGATGGCACCCACCTACGCCAATATCTTCATGCATAGTATTAAATCCAAATTTCTGAAAGATTGCCCCATTAAGCCCACCCTATGCAAACGCCACTTGGATGACATCTTTTTAATATGGACTGACACAGAGCAAGAACTCATACGTCTTATTGAAAACTTCAACCTCGTCCACCCCAACATATATTTCACTTACACGTACTCCAACACCACAATTAACTTTCTAGATGTTGAGATATTGGTAAACAAAGGCTCACTTACCACCGGTGTATATAGAAAACCGACGGACCGCCAACAATACCTACACTTCCAAAGCTGCCATCCTCGTCACTCTAAAACAAGCATCCCATACTCTCAGGCACATCGATTTAAAAGAATATGTTCCCAAGACCAGGACTTCGTAAAAATTCCAAACGCATGCGAGAAGTCCTCATTAAGCAACGATACCCCCCCGCCATTGTCGACGATGCCATTGAAAAGGCATCTAAACTCAACCGAGAGCAAATACTGGAGGGAGGTCGCTACAACGAGGAAACAGACCGCCGGGCAAATCCCATACTTACCTTCACCAGTAACTCGCCTAACGTAAACAAAATCCTCAGAAAACATTTCAACATCCTCGAACAAAGCGAGCGCCTCACCAAAATTTTCACTGCTCCCCCTCACGTGGTCTACAGACGACCAAAAAACATTAAAAATTTTCTAGTACACTCAAAAACAAATAACCAGCCGGTTTTGGTGCGCCGGCCCTATGGAAAAGTAGATGCCAAGTCTGCAAACACATACAAACATCAAGCTGCGCAGTAAGCACAGCTTCAGGCTTCAAATGGGAAATTAATGGCAACTTTGATTGTGATTCCTGCAACGTAGTATACCTCCTAGAATGCAGTGTGTGCAGTATGCAGTACATTGGACAGACCGTCAACCCTCTACGAATTCGCTTTAATAACCACCGTGCGCATATCTTATCCCTACCCAACCTTCCCTTGTGAAAAGACATTAATGAGCGAAACCACCCATTAGATGCAACTAAGTTAACAGTCCTACGGAGTGGGTTCCACAACACCCGGGAAAGAGAACAACGCGAGTCGTACTTCATTTACAAATTTGAAACAATTCCTCACGGCATTAATGAAAGTCCAGGTGTACTGTCCTCCATCCGCCCCTTGCAGGGCCGTTGCTGACAGTACGAGAGCCAGCTTGACATACCTCGGTCGTTTCTTGCCAGCGACACCTTTTTCAAGCTCACGCAAATTTCTTCATTCCCTACCCCATCCCGCCCCTATCTTCCCAGTTTGATTACCTTGCCGACGGGGTGCAATTGAAGAACCCTTGCCTAAGTGCTCACGTCATTCACATTTAACTCCCACACCACACTTGCCCGTACTCGGATGTTTCTCCACTTTTTTTTTCTTTTGTGGGTGTTTTCGTGCACAGTGCACGTGTGTGTAGTTAAGCTCACGGCGCTGCTGATTCTACCTTGACTCGGGCTGCCGAAATGGTTCCAGATGACGGAAGTCTCCTGTCCTGTCTGCATTTTATTCTGTTTATTTGTTTACTTTTTCTGGCCAGGTCACGCGAGTGCAACCATCTCCAATTTATATATGTTGGACAATTCCGCCGCCGTCTGTTTCTGTACACGTTACTCGCTTAAATGCTCCGCCATTGTCATTTAGCCGCCACACGACACTGGCATGAGCTCGGATGTTTTACTGTTGTGTGTCTGGGTGTTTTCATGCACAGTGCACGTGTGTCTAGTTAAGCTCACGGAGCCGCTGATTCGGCCTTGGCTCTGGCTGCCGAAGTGGTTCCAGATGACCGAAGCTCCGGCCCTGTCTGCATTTTATTCTGTTTATTTGTTTACTCTTTATGGTCGGGGCACGCGAGTGCACGCGTCTTTAACTTTTGTGTGTAGGGCGATTCCGCCACCGTGTGCTCCTGTGCACCTTACACGCCGCCGCTCTGTTGCCTTGATGGGTAGCCATTATCCCCTCCCGCTCCGTGTTTTCCTTTTTTTTTTCCTCGTCCGGGGTCGGCTCCCCGCGGCTGCGGGGTGGGCGGAGGGGGACAACACGTTTTTCTTTTTTATTTGTTCCCCTTTTTTCCCTTTCTATCTGTATCTTTTCTAGTATTCTTTGCCTCCGTTTGTTTCTTTTGTTCATGTGTCGTACATGTGCGCCAGTGCCAACTCCTTAAGAAGAGGAAGACCCCTGTAACCGCAGTCTTGAGAAAAGACTGGCTCTGTCCGAAACGTCGACTCAAAATAAATCTATGGCTAAATGAAGCGTTTTCAACTTTGAATTTTTGCCTCTAGCAACGAAATACGTTTATCTTTCTATATATATATATATATATATATATATATATATATATATATATAGAAGACCGCACCGCAGTCGAAACGTTGATAAATAAAAGTGTCTTTGTAGAAGTGCCCACTTCTCTTATATATATATATATATATATATATATATATATATATATATATATATATATATATATATATATATATATATATATATATATATATATATATATATATATATATATATATATATTACTAATTGGAAAAACAGCGCAATCAAAGACGAGACACAAGAGAAGCACAAAACACCAGCGCTGGTGTTTTGTGCTTCTCTTGAGTCTCGTCTTTGATTGCGCTGTTTTTCCAATTCGTAAAATATGTACCAACCAGCCCGTATTTGCCCTCTTCTGGAATATATATATATATATATATATATATATATATATATATATATATATATATATATATATATATATATATATATATATATATATATATATACGTGTGTATGTGTGCGTGCGTGCGTGCGTGCGTGCGTGCGTGTGTGTGTGTGTGAGTGTGTGTGTGTGTGTGTGTGTGTTTGCACAATGCCTGGGTGAACGCATGGTGTGAAATCTACTTCGTTTTTAGTCTCAACATTGGGGCTCTTCTACGTCCACTTCGTCATCTGTCGTTTGCGAAAGAAGGTATTGGTGATCCGTAAATTATTTCTTTCTGCAGTATCAACATCATCAGCCTGACTACACCCACTGTAGTGGATGCTTGATTATCTCTCCCTACTATTCATAGAGCCTATACCACAGTCGCCTATTACCTTTTCTAGAGCCTGCTTCTTGCTTACTTTCGCATGGGCTTCTCCCAGCAGCACTGTGCACAGCATTTTTGTGTGCTCACTGCCTAATCCCCGTCTTCGTGGACGATTTCGACGTTCTTCTCATCATAGCTTGATGCAGCCGCGTAGGCATTTTTCACCTTCTTATTCTACTTCTTACGATAAACCGTCGTTTCCTTCTCGAAATTCTTATTAAATCTGCGTAAACTAGAAAGTTAGCAGGGAAGTGTTTTGCCTTACCAAGTCGTCAGCCAGGATGAATATGATGTGAGGCGCAGTTTTCTTCGAGTCACAAACGGCCACTGAGATGACGCTGAGACCAGCCAGGAAAAGCCATGACAGCATAGCCGTTCCTCTGATTGGTAACTAGGAGGGCCCTGTAGTCGGTATGGCAAGCCGCTGAGTGGTGCGCGCACAAGTCCCTGTGTCAATGTCTATTAAAAAGATCGACAAGAACAAGTGCTAAGAACTTCTCTGCTCTTGCGGCGAGCTCCAAAGCTCAGCGAGCTTTCCTAAAAGGAAGGAGTTGCGTGGGATATATCTGAAATGTCCAAGCTCTCTTCTGAGAAGATAATTGACTGGAATACATTGTACGAGCCTTTCCAAACATCGTTGTGTTTAAGGACGACTAACTTATTGCGAAGAGATAAAGAAAGAGAGAGGAACAGGAAAGCATGTCTTGCACTGTGATGTGTCTTTCCCGCCCTGTATTTGTTCGTTATGTTGCAAACTAGCTCGAAATGCCACCATAGTCAATCAAGTAAGGTCTTTACTTCTCTCTAGTGGGAGGAGGCTAATACTGTGACTGAGAAGGATTATATCACTATAAAGCGTTTTAGACGTGGAAAGCATGGCATGATCGAAGTACAACGGTCATTTAGACACAAATAAGTGCCTGACTGAGAACATGCTCCAACGTAAAGCAATTATATTGGGTGTTCTTGCCGCACAAAAATGCACTAAAAAACAAGGTGAAGAATTCGCAGAAGCTTAGAATGTTAAAAAGTAACCTTTTCCAGATGCCTTCAAGACATAATTGTAAGAAGAAACAGACATCCACCAGACAAGAAAAACATTTATATCAGACAAAAAGGATAGCTCGTGATGTGTACTTCTTGATGCATAAAATCAAAAACATGCAATAATTGCACCCAGGAAGGCATTTGTTCTTTAACTACCGCAGGTCACTTGCCTTTTGTGCACAACGCAGCGATTTCCAAGGAGAGTACACGGACTAAACAGTCTCAAAGAGCTTGACGCGGATAGTATATCGCGTTATAAAGCCTACGGCAATGAATGTTTTAATGTTTCCTCTCTGCGTGAACTGCCAACGTGCAAAGACCAAACTATGAAACTTACAGCCTGGAAAACAGTACACACATGTCAATGCCGATATCAAAGGGGAATGCAGCCCACGCGCCGCTGGTTTTCCAGCTGCTGGCACCGTACGACTGAAAACTATATTTACAGAGTTATACGAGCTTCCTGCGGATGTAGATTGAAATGTTTGTATTAAAGTTATAGCAGGCACTTGAGAAGGGCGCTTTACGCGGTGACTTAAAACTAGGCTACTTGGCGCCCACTTCTTCGTGATGTCAACTAGAAAAGAGAGAGAATAAACAAAATTCCTTACATTCTAACCTAAACCTCTAAGGGCCTTCTTAAACTGCCAGACGAAGAGGAGTAATGTTCTTGATTGACTGATGTACTTTGACTGAAATGAGCCTTAGGGGAACTGGGTACGGAGGAGGTTGATGAGGTAGTAGTGATCGGCTTTCCTTGGTCCAGGAGCCCGTTGGCCTCAGCTACGGCTCACGCCCTCTACAAGCATGAGCTGACGCTGCTGGTCCGAGTCGGCTGGAAAGTCTTCCCACTGCTGAACACTAGGGCTGTGTGCTTTAGGGATTACGGGGCTTAGGTTATGGGGAATTCCCATGTTGTGTGGTATCATGTAGTGATTGATGTCACCGCACTAGACATGTTCCCTGTTTTGTCATGTGGGCCATATCTTCTGGTATCGTGCTGTGTTTCGATACGTGTTAGCTTTTAGCGCCTAAGTATTTGGTTGATTACCACGGCTGTGGTCGCCTTTCTGCGCTCGTACATAGATGCGTCGACGTACGTCACGAAGTGTATTCTTTTGAGGTGTTTCTACATGGTTTTGGTCCTTGAATTCTTTCTGCCGTCGTGGACGGCCGGGTCAATATTCCTGGACAGCGGCCTAAACACGAAGGGGTTTCTCATCTCTGTTCCGATGTTTGTGATTCGATCACTATTGGCTGTTAGGTTGTTATGCAATAGTTTAGTGAGGGCGGTGGGGCCTGTGCTGGTCTGTCTAATGTTCTGACCTGGAAGTCGAGCATTATTGCTTCGCTATGATTTTCTAGCGGCCAGTGGATTCCCAGATTATCAAACTTCCTGTTTGAGGTGAGTGGCTGTAATTCTAGCTCCAATTTATATGCCTTTCTCATTAGTGCGTTTATTTGATTCTTTTCCGTCTTGGTTGATTTCTGCTTTTGGAGACTGTACGTGAGGCGCGGGGTGATGAGCGCTGTCATTATCTGTATGGCTCATTATTCCTTGATCAGCCTTCTTTTTTTCGTTATGCTGATTATCATGCTGCAGGCTTGTTGTGTTACATTGATGGGAGTTTTGTTGGTGTGGTCGAACATTCCTCCTTTTTGTTGCCCCAGGAAAAGTACTCTCACTCGGTCTATCCGCCGTATCGAGTGGCCATCCAAGACTATGCCAATATCCGCTCGTTCGTATCTGGGAGAATGTAGTGGTATGTATTCCGACTTCTAATATGGGCATTGCATACCACTGGAGCGGGGGATTTTTTCAATTTCTTGCGCAGCTAGTTGTCGCCGTTCTTTTTTTTCACCTGTAAAAGCATGTTGGGTCCCTACCGTTATATCGTCTGCATGGACAGCGTCTTCAGTGCGCTGTATATACCTGAGTATTCTCGCTAGAGCCACTATGGCGATGTTAAAGAGTAGTGCAGAGACAACTGACACTTGGGATGTGCCCCTTCTTGGGGTCTTTGTCGTTTCTGATCGGATTTTGTTAATCTCGATGAAGGCTTTTGTTTCCGTTATGAACGCGTTCACAAACTCGAATGTCTTTCTTCCGCAATTTCTTGCGGAGGGTTCTCTGAACCATTATTAAGCTTTCGTTCTTTGCCGATATTCTCTTTGTGGCAATCTCTTTGAGCTGCAGGAGGACGTCTTGTGTGGATACTTGGGCCTGAAGGTGAGGATCGTGTACGGAAACATTTCGTTGTGTTTCATATAGTAAGTCAGTCTTGTCCTGACGAATTTTCCGTAAAGCTTCCCCAGGCAAGAGGTAAGCGAGATGGGCCGGACATTATCCGGGCTGGGTGCTTTGCCAGGCGTGGGGATAATAATGATCTCCACGTGTTTTAATTGTAATTATCGCATTAGTGATCTGGTCTTGGATTTGGGTTGTATTCTTTGATTGGAGCGTCTACCTCTTGCATCGTTATCTGTGTTTCTAGCTTGAGACTTTCCTGTCCGGTGTAGTGTGTTCGTGCATGGGGATGTATGTGTGTCTCCCACATATCAGTACCAAGCGGGGTCAATGACTTGATGATCTGTCCCTTTGAACTAGTGAGTTATGCTTTCCGGTATCTTGAGGCGTTTTCACTTTGAGTCCGTTGAGTCATGAAGCTGTCTTAGCAGTGTTCACGTTTTGGCGCTGCCAGGGATTTCATTTACACCTTTGCAGAGCTCAGTACAGTTATTGCAGCGCAGTTCCGTAATAATGCAGTTGAAAGGCATGTTTGCCGATTTCTGAGTTGATTTGTGCGATTCTATGTTAAAGTTTCCTTTTAGGTTTGAGCGTTTCCTATCTTTTAGTTAGCCTCCTACATGCGCAGCATATAGGTGGAGTGTTTGTGTGCCACTGGGAAGTCTTCTGTTAATATGATCCTACATCGAAAGTCTGTCATTAGAATGAGTCCCGTGCAGGCGTTATCATTTCACTTTCAATGTCTTAGACAAAAGCGCAAACAAGATGGCAACCTACGAAGTAGTCACAGGTGTAAGACTGTGAAGAAAAACGTCACAATTAACAAGGTACGCATAACGAAGTGGCCATAGAACACATCTTTATTGAAATCTTCAAACGTTGGCTAATGGACGTTAGCTCCCCGTGAACCTTTGTTCCCTTTGTGTCGTTTTGTGCAGAATGCTCATATCTGATTTTATTATTTATTTAGTATTAGCATTGCTCATATATTTTTGGTATTGTTGCATTACATGAGTACTTGGAGGGCACAAGTTGAGGCAGGCGGTAATATCAGGCAGTTTGCAATGATGGATCAGAAAACTTGAGGGGAGATTTAAGCTCCGCTATATAGTTAGGACGCGATAATGTTAATGAGCACGTTTAGCGGCTTGGGGTCCTCTTTGTGCATCCCTTCACAGACACGGACATTGTTCGTCATTTTACCATCACATAACGTTCTGTGTTTGCGTCGACATCAAAACTTTAATATTTGGAACCAACGAGAAACGCCTTTGTACAGCTTGCAAAAACGCGCAGACATGATCTTGCAAATGCGACAAGTTTTTTACAAACTTCGCTGACAGGGTAGAAAAAGGCTTCCGCGACGCTAATATTGTTGCCCTTTAAAATTATCCTATATGAAATGAAAGTTTCCTTTCGTGCTAATAAAGAAATGTTTGGTGATATAGGTCGTTGATGATCTAAGTTATGATGACCCAAAATATGAGACCATTGTATTTCCCTGGGGCTCAAAAAATTTTTGGGGGTTCATGAAATTCTCTGAGGCTTAATGAAGTGTTAGAAGCTGTTCTGAGTTACCGTAGCGATGGCCTAGCGGCTTGAGCACACGCCTTGGATGCGGGAGGTGAAAGTTCGATCTCTAGTGCCACCGATACCACCCGGTGGTACAGTGAATACAAGCTTTCCCCAGGTTTTATGATGAGCTTCTCTTCAGTGAAATAGTGCGAAAATAAGTCTGACCACCCTTGGCGAAAGAACACTTTGTGTTCTGGCGCTTTCTGGACAAAGGTGCTCTTTCGCCTTTAAAATTCAACATGCTCATCAGTTGTTCTTATTGAGCTCATGCTTCTCGGCCCTTGGAATCTGGAAGTAAATAAAGTAATATATCTTGCAATGCTGTCTTTCCTCAGCTTCCTCTAAATAATTCTCAGAGGTAGCGACCAGAGAAGCAGTCTTATCAGGGACAGACAGGGAAGACTTTAATTCAGTTTGTGTAGTGCAACAATTCTACTAAAGCCTTTCTAGTTACGATAGGCGATTGTTTAAAGCAAATACAGTTTTGACAACAAACACAACTGCAATTTGTGGTACTGTACGTCGTGGAATAAATCATTTTAACTGATGAGAAAGCAACTTCGTAAGTTCAGCAAGAAGAGTTCCGAGGTTTTGCAGTTAGGAGTTGGCCCTGATTCACAAGCAACAAAAATGGCGGAAAATCTTCAAGCGCCGACCAATTGTTAAAAAAGATGACGTTTCGGCCCCGGCTTACGGGGGCCTTGTTCACAATGAAAGAAAGACAGGAGTGAAGGTAAGTTATATAGGTTTCATGGTATGACGCAAGCAGCGGGAGTATATCGGGGGTAGATTGCCTTCGTTGCAATTAAGCGTGCTTGCCGTCGTCTGAATATAAAAAAGATTCTAGGTAAAGCCTTGTCGTCTTGCTCTTCTCTTTTCCAATTATCTTCGTGCCGTCCCAGTCGATGTCATGACCCTCGCAGATAGCATGATGAGATAGCAAGGCTTTACCAAGAATCTTTTTATATTCAGACGACGGCAAACACGCTTAATCGCAACGAAGGCAATCTACCCTCGATATACTCCCGGTGCTTGCGTCATACCATGAAACCTATATAACTTACCTTCACTCCTGTCTTTCATTGTGAACAAGGCCACCGTAAGCCGGGCCCGAAACGTCATCTTTTTTAACGATTGGTCGGCGCTTGAAGATTTTCCGCCATGAACATACCCGACCAGACGGGTTCTCGTCGAACCCTGGATTTTAAGCAACAAAAATGTAGCACTGCAGGCTGAAGCTGTGAAGAAAACACAAAGAACCTTTTTTTTTGTCAAGGATCAAAATCAAGAACCAGTTTTGTCAGCGCTTGAACCACGCTAAGTCGTTAATACGCAAGCAGATTAGTGCGCACTTAATTGAAGGACGGCATATGTAAGGGAGATTTTTTAAACCGGCCACACCGGTGTTGTTCAAGCATTTGGTGCCGCCGCAGGGAGCAGCTTTTATTATCTACCTGGAAATCGCGGCCATGAGCAGTCATTTGGGCCCAGGTAGCAACCCAGCTTTGTTTAGCCGTGGCGAACCATGCAGTCAAAGATAACTACGTGCGCATTATCGCTTTGTTTTATATGCGTGCATCTGTTGTATTTTCTCGAGTCCAATTATTTTTAGGAAGACTGTCAAAGCTAAGCAGACCGTGTAGCTGCCGCAAGGTGTCACACTTTATTTCTCAGCAATAACATCATGGAGCAATAATATAAGGTGATATTATGTATACTTACACTATAATGCGCAATAGTGAAGCTTGTTTTCACGCATATCTGCATTTCGGGTCTGTTATCGCCGTTTTCACGAGATACTAGTTTTCACATAATTAATAACAGGCGTACTGAGTCCCTGAAGCGCGCATTTAAATCACGAGCAAGTAGACTAGTGTGCGGTAAACTTACAGACGTAAAGCCTTCAGATATTAGTGTAAAAAGCGGCAATAGTTTTCTCTGGGGGAAGTACACTCTTGTTTAGTGCAGCTTTTGGAGCCAGCTAACTGTCAGAAGCTACCACAGCAGCCAACAACACTCCGGCGACATTGACCTGACATGATGGTGGGAGGAGGGCATATAAAAAGTATACTTCGCGCTGCTTTGCTTGCTAACGGAGTATTAAACAATGTACGCCTGCTTTCCCCTGGTCATTACTGAGCGCTATCAGTGCAATACGTGCTTCTCATGTGCCTCAAGTCACTTTAAAATTGTCACGACACCATAAGCTAAGACAACGTGAGTCAAATAAGAGTACAATGGCTAGGAAATAAAAATTGAAAAGAAGATTTTCCGGCCCCCCGTAGAATCAACAGGTGAAACTGTGACAGGATGTGTAACGTTTATTCGTAAAATGGCGAAATACATCGCAATTCAAGCACCGGAAATAAACGGAAAACAACTCAAGCTGCCGAAGGTCGTGTGGGGTTAAAAGGCTGCGGATGCAGCTGATAGCGCCGCGGACAAATATCTGTAGTGCGAAAGCGCAACCTTGGGCTAGGGCAACGTTCTGGTCATGGGTAAATATCGCGCGTCAGTGGGTGCGTTTATGGACATAAAGCGAAACGCTTAAATCGATGCCTAAATCCACGCATTTCAATCAGAAAGCAACGGAGTTCGACCTTCTGATGCCTTTGCCAGTGTCTAGTGTGGTCATCTTAAGCTAAACTGAAATAAAAACCTAATGAGCTGGCGCGAAGTGCATTGATGGTTGAGACCGTCGACGCTGATTAATGGACAAGAAACAGCTGAATACCGTACAAGTTTAACAGCACATGCTTCAGAAGCGGCGGAGACTTGTGTTTTGAAATTCTACTCGTGGGATTCTTGAGACGTCCTAGAGATATGCCGAAACCGTGACATGATGTGCGCAACAGAGAGATAGAGCACCTGTGTGTTCCAGAGGCGCCGACAGAAATGTCCGAACTCGCGCTATTTCGTGTTCTTTAGAACGTTGATCACCACTCTTTCCTCTCTAACCACACAAAGACGCGCAGTTTTTCGATTCTCCTCTCCTCTGTTCGACTGAACCAATATAGCCAACGAAAACCGAAGGGCCACTTTTGCTAGACCTCTACGTTGTTTCACATATCGTCTATTCAAATAATTGATACTCATTGCACTGTGACTTTCTAGAGCCTCTAGGTGACGATATGTACATTAAACGATATATCGTACAGTAAGCGAGCTTCTGTGCACAAGTCGGGCATAGAGATTGGAGTTTATTCCAAGATAAGACAAGAGCAGAAGGCGGCGGTAGAAAGTTACGTGGCGGATGAGATTAAGAAGTTTGCGGGAGATAAGGTGGCCGCAGCTGGTACAGGACCGGGTTAACTGGAGAGATATGGGAAAGGCCTTTGCCCTGCAGTGGGCGTAGTCAGGCTGATATGGTAATGAGAGATTTTTTCGTACAAAGGACATGTACTCAGGAAGACGAGTTACTGTTGCATAGGAACTTCTGCGCGTAGGGTAAATAACTGCAAAAGAACACCAACAACTAGCACAAGCTCAGGCTAACAAATTTATTCCATGAAACCATACTGTGAAATAACGGAGGGACAGCCTTCTGGCCCGCACTTCCACTCCGCGGATGCAGCGTTTCCGCTCGCTAACCGCGGAGGGGTTCGTGCTCGAGGGACAAAGGGAAGGGACGACACAGCGTTAACACTCATATGCTATTTATTTCATTTGTAAATAATACACAGAGCGGGCCAGCTAGCTACAATACATCAACGAGGCGTTCCTCGGAAATAGAAGGCTACGTAAGAAGGGCTTCTGACTTGCCGGGTGGGAAATGGGGCGCGACTTCGGAGGTATGAGCATGAGAAGAACGGAAAAGGATTCTTGTGTAGTGATTTTCTGATTCTTTTTCGCCATATTGTGGAAAACTGTTCTGTAGAGACCTGCACCTTCTATGGGAGAACCACATCACACGAGACTTAAATTCCCTATCTCAATATGCCATCTGCAGAAGAAAGCCTTTCCCAACACTTTGAGTAGCGACGTCTTCGACAATGGACAAGGATGTAGTATCACAAAGACCAATCCTGCATATGCTTAGGCTGACGAGGCAACCCGTAGTCTTAACAACTTCTGAAAGCCCTCGCATGCGGGAGGTGCGGGGTTCAATGCCCAGTGCCGCCGGATACCCACCGGTGATACAATGGGTACAAGCTTTCCGCTGGCCTGGTGCTCGGCTAGTGAGAGCTGAAATGCTTGTAAAATGGGTCTCTTACTTCACCTTGGGTAATCAAAAAATGACTTGTGCCATGGCAGTATTTGGCCATAGACGCCCTTGTGCCATAAAAATCTATCATCATAATAAAATTTTGAAAGTTCTCACTTAAGCCTGCTTATTACGAACCGAGCGTACAGTGTCGAGCTTGCACGTGAGATTCGATGCGTGCAGCACTTAACTGACAACGCTCTTCACTGTATTAAATTTACTTGAATGAATCTGAGTGCGCATATCATTTTGGCCAATAAGGAGGTAGAGAAAGGAGCCCACAATGCTCAGCAGCTGATTAAATAACAAATTATAAACCTATTCTTGATTATGGTCTAAATTCACATGTAAAAAATGCCGCCGCTCTTACAAATACTTTTCACACATCGCAGTTTGACCTTTCAGTTTCCGCGCGACTCTAAATTGCAGGTCCAGTTTTGAATTCGTTCTCAAATTGAAGTTCTCTCATCGCTTCTGTTGCTGATGTTCATTCATACGAGAAACATGTTGCGTTTGAATCTGACCACCTATCGGGTTCTTCATAAAAAAGTGGTTGACTATAGACTGCAAAAATTACTTTACTGGAATGCCGAGCACACTTCTCCTCGAGAACTCATCGTTACATTCTATAGAGAAAGCGGGAATACGGGATTCAAAATATTACAAAACGAAGTTAACCAGGCTCTCCCTCAACCCTAGATGATTTCGTTTTGCGTTATCATTGTTACGCTCTTAGTTCAAAAGAGACAGTTATGCTAGTGACTCTGACATTGCGTCGACGGCCTTCCGCTTGACTGAACTGCTCGATTTAAATTTTATTTGGCTGTCGTCCGGACATTGGCCTTTACATCGACCCAGGAAGCACTCTGCTAACAGTTTTATTCGTGGCTTATGTTTTTATAAATTCATTTTTGCATTCCTTCCTTATTTATGGAGTCAAGATTTTTTAATACCCAAATGCCACTTTTCTTCGCTATGTAGGTTGTTGGCAGCGTTTGCATGAAAACAATGGTCCCTGCCGCTCTTATAATGTAACCTCTAACATGAACTTGTGATTTTTCCCTACATTTGCCAAAAAGAAACTCGAAGTGCGAGCGACGCATTCATTGTTACCTTCGTCATCAGTGTTCAGTGACACTGTCTTACATTGTTACATTGTTTTGAGCTTATGGGCCGGCGGTTAATAAAGTGATAAACACGCGCTTTACTGCTGGTTTAACTGCAATAGTCCGGCCAATGAAACCCGGGAGAACAAATTTTTTGCTGGTTTGTTGCTATGGTTTTCTAGTTGCCGCTTTCGTTCTTTAACTGCCCGACTATGTCATTGGTGCCCTTGCCATCATTTCTTTTATCCCCACTCCGGTATCTTCCTGCCATGCCAGATCGTAGGGTTCATGGCGAGGCTAGCAACAGAATAACACACCGAGGCTTTTTAAAACGCCGCCAAAGAGGCCGACCTCATTTTATTTCGGTCCAAAAAAGCTCTGCTGTGCACTGACATCGCACAACACACGGGCGCCTTTTTGCGTTTCGCCTCGTCCAATACGCAGCAGCTGGGGTCAGGTTCAAATCCGGGTACTCCGAGTCAGTAGTCGTTCGCTCGAGGAACCGAGCCACCGCTGCGGGTACACTAAGTTGGTCTGTGCGTCGTTAAAGACCTGCAGATGGTCGAAGGTATTTTTATTCTTTCTCTATTTCTTCCAATCTCACCTTCCTTCTTTGACTTTCAGAGCGTTGAAGGTTTCCTTCGAGTAGTTACACAATTACTACGCCATTACCTCTCCCCAAAAAACCGGTAAAAAACCTCAATGATGTGGGAGATAGCATGGCTTTCTCTTCAGCATTTAATAATGCAGAAATGCCTTCTTGTGCAACACCTACAGCATCCCGCATGCGGCATCCTGATTCTCAGCCTCATCTTCTTGTCCTTCCTGCGATATCTGGATACTAGGGTTGCCACTAAATTTTTACCTGAAATAAAGCTTCGATGCCAGGCAGCGGCACACAAGTGGACTTCTACGGCACGAGGCGGATTTAGGGTTGCTTGACGGCGGAACTGATCTCTGATCCGTCAAGGAAACTGTTTGGTCCGAGAGCCTTTACCCAAGCATCTCACTCTTGAAGAGCTGAGCATTAGGCTGGGTAAAATCTTGCGCCAATTAAAAAGCCGGTGGTTACCCGGCGGCACTGGGGATCGAACTCAGTGCGTCCCTAATGCGAGGCATATGCTCTCCGACAAGGCCACGCTTGGGGACTGTTGGCTTGGGGACTCTTTGTGTAAGGATTGTTGCAATGCCAAGGCCATCTCGCAGCTCCGACGCATATGGCGGCGACTAGCGTCTGTTATCGGTTTGTCGCGCATTTTGATTCTGTTCACGTTCTATCAGCACGTGGCAGTAACAGTTCCCGATATGGCAGCCGTTTTGGGACTCGCGTAGCTTTCGTTAATTTTAGTTTTTTACTTTTCTTTCCAAACGCGCGCACGCTCTTCGCCCACTCGGTTATTGAGCCGAAGGGCGGGGGTAAAACAAGGCCTAGTGGCCACGTTTTAATGCAGCGGAAATTTAAAAACAGAGCCGAGTTTGACTTTGAAAGCTCCCACTACACATTCAGCAAAGTATATTCCTCGTGCACGAAAGGTTCTTCGTTTCGGGGACTATTCTTGCTACGACCACTATAATTTCCTTTCGCAACTAACTGCACAGACTGAGCTTTAGTCGCTTACAAGTCATCTTTTACGGCGCAACTGTTTATCTGAATGAGCAACGTAGGAGTGTAACAGTTCATTCACAAAGAACAACAGGCGAAACAAAAAATTCTTTGCCTGCGTTGGAGAATCGAGCCGCTTTCTCGTTGGCTGTAAGCCGGCGTTTCCGCTAGCACACCCCTTTCTTTTTTACTTAATTACATGAAACTGTCGAAAAAGTAATAACACTGGACATAATGTTGCTTGAAATCACCGCGCCATACGAGCCCGCCACACCACTGCAGTTCATGAACATCAAAAACATCAAAATTATAGAAGCTCCGGACAATAACCTAGATAGACAGCTACGAGGTTCTCCCAGCGTATCATGCATACCCTGCATCAAAGCCCATCGCTCTCGGAAAACATTCTTCGACCACCCCAGGAATTTGGCATTTCTCTCAATCATACAGCTTTTCCACAGATGTAATAGCCACTTCCCGGTGGGCTCATAAGCCAGTGCAAAGTTCACTGAACAGGCGAAAATCTAACACTGTACTTAGCGATACAATGTCCTTATTAGGCTTTCGTCGCAGTCTGTCCCTGATAAACATATCAATTCAGCAACAATAATCAATATCTGTCCTAATGCATAGGCGGCAGTAAACCACCCTTGACACTAACATCTTTGCGTTCGGCCATCTCTTGACAGGCAATGTCGATGTGTGTAGTTTTAAAAAAAGAACGTGCTGGTATAATCTGTGAATTAAGACGCGAAGCTGAATGGTAAAACTAATTGGCAGTCGCAACAATCACGACATCAACAGGGTTGCAGTGCGCGCCTCGAATTAAAACTACGAGATAAGTGGGAAGATGCTTTCATTTGTGGGATATTAGCAAAGCGATGTTTAGGAAGGTTTCACGCAGTAGAGCTTTGAAGGAGAACGTGAAATAATATAATTATAGAGTATTTTAGCACAAAGCACTTAGAGAATCAGCAATGTTGTCTAATAAGAACAATAGTTTTTTTATGTTTTATTGTTGACATATCTTAATGAATCCGGCTTAACCAGCCAAACGTAAGGATTGACGCTTCTATCAGTCCACCTGTTGGCGGTGCGAAGAATCGAAGTCATTGGCTGGTATTTTACTCTTATAAATATATGTCATGTTTGGCACTACTATAGATGCTTACAGCGCTGCTGCATGGGCACCGCAAAATTTGGTAACTTGACCAATCCGTCATCGCCGGCTTTCAGGCCTTCTGGATTCGTGAGCTGTCGCTGCTCTGGTGCCATGCTGCAAGATGCTTTTCCGGATCTGGCTGCCAGAGGGCACAAAAACTTCATGTGCGTGCGCATAGTAGGTGTTGGTGCGGCAAAATGTTTTCTCAGCCACCTCAGCCTCCTCAGCCACGTGGTCGACCATGTTCCTACGGGGCAGTCGCTGTAATATTTAGGACGTAATACGTCCGTAGCTATGGACGAGGGCGGCACTGGTGAAAAGTCTCAAGATTCGCTTACGCTACACATAAATATCCCAGAATGCAGGAGATTGGACAGCTGCCGCCGTAGCTCAGCTGGTAAGCACCGGACGCGAAATTCCGAGGATGTGGGTGCGCATCCGACCGGCGGCATTTGGTTGTTTTTTCTTATGCTTTTATTAATGTGTCATTGATGAAGAACTAGAAATTATAAAAATGACATCCCCTGTGTTCTTGACTTCGGTGGCTGCTGGCTTCCGTCATGTATGTCATAAGGAGCACCTCTTTTTTCCTTGACTTGTATGCTTCGCACCATTAGCTACAGTAACATGCTTTTTATCATACAGTGCGAAATAACGCGGCGACATTACAATTGCACAATATATTACTGCTGTGAAGATATCACAAGCTCGTTCTGGCATTCCCTCAGCTACTACCGGCGCTGAATTTAACAGGACCGTGGGTTTGTGATATGTTTATTTTTTTCGTAGAACCCTACACATTAGCGTTCTGTTCTCCCAGAAACCATCTAGAACTGATATGACAGCTCCTGGAAAAACGGCGAATTGTGCTGCGAAGTGCCCCTTATGTAAAAAGAGTGTCTATTTTCCTTCATTGCACCATAGCGATATTAACTCTACATAGTAATTAAAGCGTGCGCATGACATCCGTACCAGAGCAGAGTTGCTTAATAGTCAATTGACATTCGTATGCAAGCTGCGCAGCAGCGATTTGTTCTGCGCACCGATGCAGCTGACGGCGGCTCCGTAGTACAGTAATGGCGGCAGTCCTAGTGG
The DNA here is from genome assembly GCA_030143305.2 of Amblyomma americanum. Lineage (NCBI taxonomy): Eukaryota > Metazoa > Arthropoda > Arachnida > Ixodida > Ixodidae > Amblyomma > Amblyomma americanum. Next base: position 43,308 of record JARKHS020026226.1, read on the forward strand.
CGCCACGTGGCGTGGACAGAGCGAACTGATCTCTGTAAATAGTCTATATCCCTCGGCTGCGCAGCTGCCTGATACCAACCCAAACGAAACAGAAACTCATGCGTAATGAGACATGGAGGGACCCGTTAGGGGGTGTTGGGTCGACACCTTAGACTCCAATCAATCAATCAATCAATAAATCAATCAATCGATCAATCAATCAATCAATCAATCAATCAATCAATCAATCAATCAATCAATCAATCAATCAATCAGCCAGTAAATTAATAAATCAGTCAAAGAAAAATTATCATTTCATCGCGATCAAGTTATTTTCTTCTGCAAGGATGTATGTCGGTGTACCTTATTTGGTACATAACCAACTTGTATATTTCTTCTGGCCTAAATTTTCTTTCCGTTTACTGTTCAGTGACTGAAATTTTGCTGAAAATTATACTGACCAGCTAGAACTGTGCACTGGCCTCCACGTGCTGCAATAACATACCTCACTGACCGTACTTCTGTTGATGCGCTTTTTCTTGCGGTTTAGTCAAGGCAATCTGGTGTACTGCCCTTACCTCGTATGGTTTCCCTACCAGCATGCACCGCTGCGACACGAAAGCTATCGCGCATGAAGCATGCGCCATTATAATTTTTATTGTCTGGAATCTGTAAGTTGATAGCGTAATACACGCTTGATAAAATATCCCGCCCGTTTTGCAAATGCGGAAATATTTTGTATTTATTAAGAGACAGAGACAGGATTGTAAACGGAAAGGCAAGGAGGTGAACTGGGCGCCACTCATTATGCTACCTTCCACGTGGGCAGGAGGATGAAGAGAAAAATAGAAAGGGCAGAGAGCAAGATAGATTACTTTTGCGTACGTAACTAATAAGGTACGTAAATAATAAGGTACGCAGGGAACACTCAAAAAGTTTCTAGCCTTGAACTTAATCCCATGTATTTCAAGAATTTAGAAAGCGCCTTCACATCTATCCTCGGCGATGAAGCTTTAGTCCAATGATGATGACGAAGATTTTTTACGGCACAAATGCAGCTTTGGCTAAAGAGCGCCTTGACACAAGCTAATTTTCATTTCACAAGGTGGGGTCAAAAACCCATTTCCCAAGCACTTCACCCTAAAGAAGCCAAACACCATGAAGAGAAATCTTGTACACATTGTATCAGTGGCGGGTACCCGGTGGCATTGGACATCGAACCCCGCCCCCCGCATGCGAGGCGGATGCTCAAACCACTAGGCCACCGCTGCGGTGTTTAGTCGAATGATCCAGAATCTTGGCCTCAGTAAGGGTACGTGGATCCAAGTGTCGGAATGCTGCAGCCAGGCCGACGCGCTCACGCTCAAAACGAGGGCAATGACAAAGCAAATGCTTAATTGTCTCTTCGCACCGCAAGTTCTCACATGCAGGAGAGTCTGCCATAACGACTAAGTTGGAGTAGGCAATTGTAAACGCCTCTCCCAGCCACAGGCGACACAAGAGCGTAGCATGGGAACGGGAGAGGCTGGATAATGAACTGAGTTGAAGTTCAGCGTCGAGGCTGTGTAAACGGCATGCCAAGTTTCCAGGGGTAGACCATGACGCAAAGTCTTGTTCCGTCCAAGCACTCGCAGATGTCTTGCTGCGTCGGCTCTTGTCAGTGGTGTCCGGGCCACGTTGGCACTGCCGTGGGCCGGTAGAGCTGCAGTAGAAGAGACATCTGGGGCTAGTTGGCACGTTGACATAATGAATAAACAGCGCTAAACACGTGGACGAAGAGCGCACAGGACGAGCGCTGCAGTATCAGCTTCGACGTTTCCAACAATGCCACTGCCTTCTGGTAGTCACTGGAATATAAAGTAATGACCCTCTCGAAGCGCCTGGTGTAGTAGATGTCTTAGATCCGCTGCGAGTTGCTCATGGTAGCCATGGCGTAAAGCAGAATTCAGATATTGCAGGGCAGCTTGTGAATCGCAGACCACTGTCCATTTATGGGGTGTTTTTGCACCGATGTACTTTACGGCTGCAGGAAGAGCGACCAGTTCTGATCTGGTGGAGGTTGTCCGATGAGAAATAATTTGGCTGATACTGGCTTGTCTGGAAGGAATAACAAGAGCGCAAGCTAAACTAGTAGATGAGAACGAGCCATCTATGCATACATGACTGCGTTTACGATACTTGGCGTGAAGTAGTGTGTCAACTGCTCAAGGGCCACCGTCGATAGAGACTATTTTTTAAATATCCCTAGAGCCGTAAGGCGCATACATGTCTTCCGCAGTCAGCACAGCGCAGAGGAAGGCCGTTCCACCGAGGTCATCTGTGATGGGATAGACGACTGGTGTGCTGCTATAATCTTTGAGAACGCAGCGTGCGGTTGCCATACTCGTAAAGCAACTAAGTGATGCTCGAGAGTCCTTGTTAGATGACATATGTGAATCCAAAGTGTGCCAAGGACTAAACACGTCGAAAGATGGGAGCACTTGGCGATAGCAATGGTTGCACCTGTTGATGCGCTGCGGGATAGAACCAGGCATGTGTGAAGAGCCTGGCCTTGTACAGCCTTGAGGGCACGCAAATTTGTCTTGCATATGTTCGAAACTACAAGTGTACTATATCGCAAAAATAGTGCGCTGTACAGCTGCAGCACCGGCTGAAAAGAAGACCCCCATGACTTTCCGCCCAGAATTATAAGCAGGTGAGCGAGAGAGTTAAATTTTTTTTAAACTTATTCATTGTACCTTCAGGGCCAGAGGCATTACAGAGGGGAGTGGGATACATAGAATAAAACAAAACAATGAATAGAATACAGTGAATAATATTGGAACACAACTTCAACTTTCTCCTGTATATACAAAATTAGCTAGTGCATCACGAAAACGTTGGTTATCTTCAAAGGCTGTGATATTAGGGAAAGGCGGTTCCAATCGGCGGAAGTCTGTGGGAAGTGAGACTGAAAACAGTCGTTGGTATGATATTTTGCACTCCCGACCTTGTGACGATTATCAATGCGACGGTAGGTGTTTTCGGGTGGTGAAATGAAATCTTCATGCAGCGTGACGTAGTGATATACCTTGTGAAAAAGTGCTAAGCGACTGAGTTTCCAGCGAGATTGCAAAAATGGAAGTGAAAGGTGAGCTTTCACAGCTGTGATACTTGTGGAACTGTTATAATTGGAAAGGATGAAGCGAACGGAATTATTTTGGATAAGTTCGAGAAAAGTTTTAAGGTTTTTGTGCGTAGGGTTCCATATGGATGCTGCGCATTCAAGCCTAGGACCTATTAGTAGTATATAAAGTGAGAGTTTTAGAGACGTTGGAGCGGCTGAGAATTTGCGACGTAAATACCCTAACATGCTATTAGCGTAATTAGTCACGTCTCAGATAGAGGTACGCTATGTTAAGCTTCTTGTGATATTTGCGCCTAGACAATTCTATGCTGTGACAGAATCAAGAAGAACGGCATTAAAAGACTCTGAAGGAAGAATTTTGTGTGCGCAGGAAACGCGCATGAACTTACTTTTGTTAATGTTTAATTTCATTTTCCATGTTCTGCACCAGTTATAGACAAGAATAAGTTCGTACGGGAGTGTGTCTATGTTACTAGGGTTAATGATTTCCCGGAAAATCACACAGTCGTTAGCAAAAAATGGTTGACAGAAAATAGAGTAGAAGGAAGGTCATTAATATCAATTAAAATTAAAACCGGTCCAAGGACGGATCGTTGTGGTACACCAGAAATCCCGTCAGTAAGCGGTGAGGCAGTGTTTTAGGAAATGCAAATTGCCAGCGGTTATGTAGGAAAGATTCAATGCATCTGAAGACAATAGGAATGAGATTAATATCACTTAATTTATAAACTAACCATTGATGACACACTTTATTAAAAACTTTAGAAAAGTGTAAAAAATGCAGTTTGCGAAAGATGACTTGTCAAGTATGGGGTGCAGCTTATCGGTGAATGAAAGTAATTGTGTTTCACATGAATATGTTAGGCGGAAGCCATGTTGCGCAGGCGTATAAAGGAATTGCCATCAAGAAAGGCAACTATGTTCTTCTAGATTATATATGCTAGCATTTTCCAGCATGTGCTGGCGAGTGAAATGGGACGACAATTTTGAGGCGAGCGCTTGCCGCTGGACTTGTGAAGTGGAATCACCTTCCCGATCTTCCAATCGTGAAGAAGACCTGATGAGTCGAGCGACTGGCTTGCCCGAATTGCATCTTTAAAAAGGTGCGATGCAGGCTCCATGATAGATTCCGGTCTTTATTAATCCCTAAAAAACGATGAGAGATACAATATGGTGCTTGGTATTTATTTATTCATTTATTTATTTATTTATGTATTTATTTATTTACTGTACCATCAGGGCCAAAGGCATTACAGAGGGGAGTGGGTTAATTAGGATAAACAACAACGAAATAGAATACTGTGAAAATAAGTATTACAAAATAATTTTCCTCCAGAATAAAACAAATAACATCCAGAAAACGTAAATAGTATAGAAACAATGTATACAATACAGTGGAAGCAGATATAACACCCAATCAACTTTCTTCAGAATAAACAATATTAGCTACAGCGTCATGGAAGGTTTTATTATCAGGAATGGCTGCAATATCGGGGGGAAGGCGGTTCCATTCCACAGACATGCGGGGAACGTATGACTGAAAAGAAGATTTGGTGTGGCATGTTGGGATGGCAACCTTGTGGCGGCGATCGGTGCGACGTGAAATGTATTCGGGGGGTGACATGAAATGGTTGTGAAGCGCAACGTGATGATATAGCTTGTGAAATAGTGCTAGGCGACCAGTTTTGCGGCGTGATTGTAACGGTCGGAGTGAGACGTTAGATTTCATGGTTGTGATGCTTGCCGTACGGTTGTAATTTGAAAGAATGAAGCGAACGGAATTATTTTGGACTAATTCCAAGCAATACGTGAGGTTTTCATGCGTAGGGTTCCATATTGATGCTGAGTGTTTTATAGAGTCGAATTTTAAGGGTTGAGGGAGCGGTAGAGAAATTACGATGTAAGTATCCTAACATGTGGTTAGCGTTATTAATCACGTAGTCGATATGAATAGACCATGTTAAGTTTTGAGTGATATGAATTCCTAAGTACTTATATGTTTTTACCCAATCAAGAGGAGTGCCATCAAGATGATATGAAGGAAGAGCGTTGGATTTCTGGGAAACACGCAAAGCTTTACATTTATTAGTGTTTAATTTCATATTCCATGTAGTGCGCCAGTTTGACACCAAATTAAGATCTGACTGGAGAGTGTCAGTGTCGTTGACGTTATTTATTTCCCGAAATATTACACAATCGTCAGCAAAAAGGTGAATGTTAGAAGATATGGCGGAAGGAAGGTCATTAATATAGAATAAGAATAGGAGTGGTCCAAGGACCGGGGGGGGGGGGACATTAAATAGTTGTGAAGCGCAACGTGATGATATAGCTTGTGAAATAGTGTTAGGCGACCAATTTTGCGGCGAGATTGTAACGGTGGGAGTGAGACGTTATATTTCATGGCTCTGATGCTTGCCGTACGGTTGTAATTTGAAAGAATGGAGCGAATGAAATTATTTTGGACTATTTTTCGTGTAATTCGCACTCCTTGGTTGAAACGCTGAGACCTTGCTCTCGGAAGTAGGAGGAAGTTATGATGGCTTCCCGCTGGAGTCTTGCTCACACCTGAAGGCGTGTCACACAGGAGGTCGAAATGCAGATATCAGTGGCATACATAGAAATGTCGACGGTATTAGGTTGGCTGCCTGGTTGTGCTATAAGTATCAGATTAAACAAAGTAGGTCTGAGAGCACCACCTTGGGACACACCCCGGAAGGTGTGATGCAGAGGTGTTTGGCCATCTTCACAGATGATAAAAAATCACCTGTTTGACAGATAGCTTTGTATCCAACTCAACATCCGACCACCGATTCCAACAGGCTCTAGCGCACCAGGGATGGCTTCATGAGGGACGTTATCGTAAGCACCTTTAACATCGCGAAAAAGTTCCACACACATGCGCTTCTGGCGTTTCTGGTGCTGAACTGTCGACACTCGACCAATGACATTTTTTATAGAAGAGCGACCCGTCCAAAACTCGCCATGACATTAAGATGTACTTTATTGTGCTCAATGAACCACACACGGCGCGTCAGAATCATTCTTCCCATGATTTTTTCCACGCATCTGGCTAAGGCTACCGGCATGGATGATTTTTAGCTCGAGCGGGGATTTCCCGTGTTTATTTCCGCTAAAATCAGCGGATTGCGCTTGTAGGCCGGAAACGTTTCTTTAAGTCAGATGTTTAGGAACAGTTCGGAATAAATTTCTTCCCTTTATTTAGCTGCCGTGAATAATGACCACTGTTTGGATTCTAGAAATGAAGGAGCCGCCGTGGTGACTGAGTGGTCATGGCGCTCGGCTGCTGGCCAGAAAGACGCGGGTTCGACCCCGGCCGTTGCGGTCGAATTTCTATGGAGGCGAAATTCTAGAGGCCCGTGTATTGTGCGATATCAGTGCACGTTAAAGAACCTCAGGTGGTCGAAATCTCCGGAGCCCTTCACTACGGCGTCTCTCATAGCCTGAGTCGCTTTGGGACGTTAAACCCCCGTAAACTAAACCATAAAAATAAAGTACAATTTAGCGAGGTTAGGATGAATGCGAAATAGGTGCGCTCACACTTAGTTTCTCGATTCGATTTCAGTTCAAGAGAAATGCAATAGCAATGTGTTCTGGATCTATTACGCACGGATGGAAGTTGTTGAAGACAACGACGTCCGAAGCACTGCGCTAGAGACTGCTTCCTTCCTTCCTTCCAGTTAACACGCGGTGTGTTTGGCTGTGGCGACGAGGCAGTGGTCTAAAGCAGTGGCTAGCGAAGCTGATCTGTTCGCGCCACCGTGATTTCGAGACCCACTGGCGGGCGTTGAGTGTTTGCCCAAGAAATGTTTTGCATAGTTGGCCATAATGCCTGCCTGGCAGGCTGCCCGTAACTCGGTTCGTCTGCTGCCGGTTGGCCTGTGTGGGGGGTGGGCCACCCGACATGTCTTCGGACAAACAAGCATCGGCGAATTCGGAGTTGGGGAGTTTTATTATTACCGCAATCATGTTAACTTCCAAAGAAAGAGCACACTTTCAGTCGGCCACAAGTAAGCTCGAATGGTAACAAACCAATGCGGCTGCTGACACTTAACGCTGAATATATCAACCGTATAAACATCCTCGCACTTTCAGGCCCCGACTGATGTTGACAAGCGAGTAGCAGAGCAAGTATGGACGTAACATAACAAGCGTCCACAGCAGTGGCTATAAATGTTGTCTCCACAGGTCTTCCACTTTTGCCAAGTAGCAGTTTAACAGGTACTGCAAGCCAAGACTTAAAAACTTGAGGCAGAAGAAGAACATTCTTCCCCGCACTCATCTGGATGTTATGAATTGCCGAGGTACAGAGACAACACGAATATTAGGTGGGAAAAGCCAACCCTGTGTGGTAAAGAATTTTGACCAAGGTAGCCTTTTCTTGGCGAAAGTGCCAGCGGCCGGAGTGGGGTTGCTGTTGGAACGTGGATTAAATCTGCGTTCGTTTCTTCCCGACAGACACGGAGGGACAGGGCAACCTCCTCATCTTGGACAGCGAAACATTGAGCAGGGAATTGTCACAGCATAGCCGTACGATCCCGCCCTCACTACTGCAACGAGTGCTTTGGCCTTAACATTTTTGTGGTACCTTTGTTTTTATCGTACATGAACGACCAGCCGCCATAAAAGATTTAGGGACCAGATATATCTTCAATTGCAGACTTGAAACGCTTTTTCCAAGTTCAGCGCTGCTATGCAGGATGCCACGAGTGGACCACTCGCCCAACTTTTACTCGAGTCTGCGAGTGGCAGTAACTAAATCGAGATAGCGCACAACGCGCGAAAGCAGCGGGCAAGAAAATATCGAGATAAAGCCGTGTATGTCAAAACAAGCGTGCCCTGTGCGCGCCGCTTCCACGTATCAAGTACGGGAAACTAGATATGCAACGCAGCAGGGGCTCCTAATCTATTGAACGCAATATCGCAAATCGCAAATCGCAGTTTCGTAAATTCTGCGCAATCTGGCAGTCGCCGGAGGCCGTCTGCCACGCCCTTTATGGGTGTATCAAATGCGTGTCTACTCTTTGGCGCGTTATCTCTTTACCCATGTCGAAGGGGAACAGTGCACGCGCAAAGCATTCATGCGCCAAACGCCTCCCTACTTTCGAATACGTTCAATGTGTCTTATATTATCATTAACATTTTATGTATTAAATTCGGCGATTAAGTATTTTTAGGGTTGAATGCAATGAAGCTTGGGTGAAGAGCGAGGTATGAGACAATTACTAAAAATTTGACACTTTTTGCCGTGAGTGGCGAGAGTGAGCCGACAGCTTGCGCGCATAGAGTTTGTAGACATTGACTACAGAGAAAAATCGCAATGTTGCACTTCATCCACGGAGGACGCGCTAGGCATACCGGGAAGACATGGCTTCATATTAACATCTGGTGGCTTCTTGACTACTCTAAAGACCTGACTCTCTTCGTTCAGTTTAGTTTTCATTAATTTGTCGTTGATTGTGCGACCGAGTTGTTCTCCAAGTACTCCGGTAGTTCATTTAATATCCCAACCCTCCAAAAGACTGCAAAAACTGAACTGCAAACAAAAGTATCCGCAAAGAATGTGCATATACAGTAGCTGTGCTTCTGTGTGATTTTATTGCTATTTAGAGTAAGCATATTTAATTATAGCAAATTTCAAAATCAAGTTCAAATCATTTTATTCAGGCAGCAAGCAGTTGCCTGGCAGGCAGATATAAAGGTATATCGATGCCTGAGTCAGTGTTGACCCCCATCTCTTTCACCACACACATCACTCAACAGCACTGATACTTCGCTCATCGAAAAGCACTTCAGAAATGGCAAAAGTAACCCATCGTAATATAGAAACATACTAACGCATATCGCGAAAAACACAGTTATATAAAAAATCACATTCTTCGAGTAAAATAGAAGAATTCAGAGAGAAATGAAACGCATTCATAACTGAAACAGATATTTGATGCCGAATTAGTACCCTGAAAAACCGATAAATGATTAAATATTTGTGCCCAGAAGGTATGTAATTATGTTCTTTTTTATTAGCGTGAATTGAGACACTTTGAGTTAAGTTGCTCACAGTCGTATCGTGTTTATTCATGAAGTCAGGAATGTGAAATGTTCATTTATGTGCACCGTAGGTTCTACAAATCTTTTATTTCTTGTAAGGGGTATGCCGGAGGTTAAAAAAGTGTTTGTGTACATATTTCTCTCTAAACATTGAGGCATTCTGATTCAATTGATAGGATATAACTATTGCTAATTTTTTAACACAGGATCTTAGTGATAGTCAAAGCTTGGTGCTTTTGAAATAATCAGGCGGATTGAGCTAAATGTCAAAGATTTTCTATTTGGCGCAAAACATTTTTTGTAATACGTGTAGGTTCTATAAATTTGCTTTTGTGGTCGTATCTAATACGGGAAGACCATTGCGGCTGCGGGAGTGTATTGGAGTGTAATATAGTTTATTTTTTACCCAAGATGGTTATAGATCGTTCAGTCTGAAAGATTTCCAACAGCTCTTGCGATATCTGTACTTTTGCGACCTGAGCACATCAGTTTACGTTTTCTTCAATAAGTACACTAAGTAACTTACGCGATGTGACCTTTTCTATTCGAATCAGAATGTCTGAATGCCTATAAGTTTTGGTTGAAGTGCAATATATTTTATTTTGTTCGTGTTTGGAGCTAAATTATTTATGCCAAGTCACACCGGCCACATATTCGCTTGCCTCTTATAGTTCCCCATATCTGTTCCTGAAAAGAATTTCTTAGTGTCATCAGCAAATACTATATCTGGAAGAAGCGGGATGTTTATAATATCATTAGTGTAGAGCAGAAATAATAATTGGCCAAGTAGAGGCCCATGTGGTATCCCATATGCAATAATACAAATGTCAGTCTGAGCTTGGTTTGCCTCTGTGTGCTGGAATCTGTTTGAATAAAAAGTAGCGCAAAAAAGACGACCACAGGAGGAAGACACCAAAAGCACGAACGGTTTTTGCGCTACTTTTTCATTCCCAGTTTGTATCATCTAACAATCGCAACTTGTCATTATGTTCCGTTGGCTCCGGCGTGCCTCAGGGCTCGGTGTTAAGTTCTCTGCTGTTCCTAATGTACAGTAATGACCTACCTGACTGTGTATCTTCTAACATTAATTTATTTGCTGATGATTTTGTTGTCTTTTGGGAAATTAACAGTTATACAATATGCCTTGCAAAATGATATGGATGCTATTACTAATTGGTGTGACTTGTGGAAAATGGACCTTAATACATCTAAATGTAAAGCCTTACGTGTCTCTAGAAATTACTTTTGTCCTAGCGTCTATTACCTAAATAACAGTGCGCTAAAAATCGGTCACTTCCTATCGTTATCTCGGCATCGAAATATCTTACGATCTCACTTGGTCCCTTCACATTAACATCTTAATTAACAATGCTAATCACATGCTCGGTTATCTTCGCTGTAATTTTTCTTCTGCCCCCAGAACATTTAAAGTACTTCTGTACAAGACACTAATCCGTAGCAAACTATAAAGCGCTGCATCCATTCGAGAATCTAGCTGTGCTAACCTAACCTATGCCTTGGAGCTTGTCCAGAATAACTCAGTTCGTTTCATTCTTTATAACTACTATCGTACTGCTAGCATTTCATCAATGAAAAGCTGGCCAAACCTTCCTTCATTAGCCTGTCGTCGGAAATTTTCTCGTATTTGCTTATTCCATAAATTTTTTCATATTAGACCCACGATTAGTAGTGCGCTCATCCCTTCGCCTTCGATTATTTCATCTCGTCTGGACCACGCTCACAAGGTTGAAATTGCACCACTCAGGACGAAAACATGCAGCAACTCCTTGATTAGTCGAACATCCAATGACTGGAACCACCTTCCCGGATCGATTGCCAGCATTGTAGACATTACTCATTTTAGAACCGCATTAGCCACCATTGTATATGTCGATCATTAATTTGTCTGCTTCGTGTTATCTTTTCTGTATTGTATTTATCTCATTCAAACACTCCCCTCTGTAATGCCCCAGGCCTTGAGGGTAAAATAAATAAATAAATAAAAAAGTATGTGTCACCAACTAGCCTACCAACTAGATTTATGCAATCTGCTTGTTAGGTAATGCCTAATTAAGTCAAGAGCAACGCCTCTAATGATGTAGTTAGGTAACGTTTGCAATAAGATTTCGTTTTAATAGAGTAGAAGGATATTAAAATGGGGAAGCAAGTTTAATTTGTGTATTGAGGCTCAAAGTTATTGTTTTCTTTTTTTTTAATATCTAAGAGGCCATTTTGGTCGACTTTCATTTCTGAAACACATACTGCTGATTCACGCAGCTTTTAAAACAGGTATTGATAACCTGTTCTATTATTTTCAAAATATTGGCAAGTTAGAAATTGGTCTAGTAATATTCCAGCTACTTTTATTGTCTCCATTAGAATAACTGAAACTCTCGAACTTTGAGTTTATACGGAAAAACACCCGTACTAATAATAAGATTGGCTATGTGTGAGAGTAGGTGGTTGATTATTTGAGCAACCGACTTTATGGATTGCTCTTTCAAATTATCCACTTCACAAGCACTATTGTTATTTGGCTTCTCTAGCAGCAAAAAGATTTCTGCCTCTGTAGCAGTAGCCATGTAAACTGAACCCGCAATAGCAGACTTCATCTGTAATTTGTGGTCCGCGGAATAACTGTCCGTGTTGTTTATTTTAGATGCTCCTGTATTTAGGAAGTGGTCTTTAAACTTGTCAGCTAGCGGCTTTCCAGCATAGGTGGTGCCATCAGTAATCAATTCTTGCAATTCTGTGTTCTTATTTCTTGACATGAGGTGGTTCGCAGTGTGCTATAATTTAATCGGGTTGTTGGGGTACTTGAAAACTTCTTTTCGCAATAAGTATGACGCGCTTTATTAATGCCATGTCCTATATTTAGTATCGCTGTTTCATATATTTATTTAGAATGTCCAGAATTCTAGTTAATATAAATAATGCAAAATGTTTGCCATTTTTATTGTGGCTTTTTAAAAGTGCCTTCTAATCTATGGTTTTTTACATTTTATACTTTTACTTGATTAGTTTACTGGAAATGACTGTTGATAAACATTTTCAATTATCTCTATGCATAAATCGTATGCATTTACGGGACCTTCAGAAAAATAAATGGGGTCCCAATTTGTTTCTGCTTTTAGTCACTGAAATATCAATATTGTATCTTCATTAATGACTGCGTACTCAATCCGCTGGCTGGAAATTCGCTCTGTACACGTTATGTATGGTGCGTTAGCAAACTAAAGATAAGTAAATGGTCACTCACTTCCACTAACAAAACACCAGATTCTATATAGGTCGAGCTAAAATTTGTGAAAGAAAAGTCTAACAATCAATATTGGTTAATCTTGTGTGCACAAGGATACCGTCTTTATAACCGTATCACAGATTGCAAAACGACGTTTCCTTGCAATATTTTTTGAATGACTATTTCTGGAGTCGTAGTTATATATTAGACATAATAATAGACAATCAAGGTTAGAACGCTCGTCTTCCCTTCATTCCCACCAACTCGCAAAAAGGAGGTGCCACCTTTTCCGCAAGGTAATACTTAAAAACTCTATGGTTTGCAGGTGGCCGCGTCAGAGTGGAGAGTCGGCTAAAGCGACAGCTGAACATTCCAAGCACACCAATAAGCTCCTACGGTGAGATGCCGCCAGGGGCGCTGCTGTCCGATTACCGCTAGCTGCGTTGCTTGCAAAGAATGTGGACGACTGCGACACGCTGAATCTGTGTGTTTAACTTGCCTACCAATGCTATAAATCTACAGCCCATTACAGTCTCTATCGCCACTAAAATTTTATACTAGTCCTAGCTATACGAAAGCAAGTGTCGATTTGTACAGCGATATACTTTAAATCGAAACGTACCTCCTTATAAAACAACGCGCTCTTTCTCGCTGAAACTGCACATCGGGGTAAATTCAAGCCCCCAGACATAATTGTTAGCACAATGTTAAGCAGTAATTGCTTGAGAACTTCACAGTAAAGTCGATTTGCGTGTGTGATTTACGACGCCAACCAAAAACTTCGATTTCCTTGGTAACGGAATGGTAAGCGCCGTCCGTCGGTGCTGCGGTGGAGAAAAATTGCCGCATTTTCGCAACGTCTCGCCGTGCTCAAATTCATCAGCGAGTACACGACCGCTACGCCATTTAACAAGTCTGATACCATTGTGTTTGAGGATGTCATGTGCTCCAGAGAACCGCTTCGTTATTCTCGTCTCCGGTGGCTAACCCCTTGCAAACACCTGGAGTGTCGTGCCGACAAGTTTTTGCTGCTGCTTGGTTGCAATAAACTTTAAGTATACTCATAACACGGTCGCAGTCCGAGAGGTCAAATGCACGACAGTCGACGCTTTATGTGTTTCCAACATGCTCAGATTTATACTCGATAGTGTCCGTTGTATCCGGTACATTTCAGCACTGATGATTTTTGGTGTCTCGTCAGCACGGCTTTAATGTAACCAGAGCGTGTACAGCCTGCGTCACCGTAGTTTTTGAGCGCTCGAGCAGTGCGTACCCTGTCACGAAAACTGAAATGAGAGAGTGGCCCCTCCCTACTTTCTAAGCTAAGTGCTCGTGTCTACTTGGACAGTTTATCTGGCTCTAATTCCGCGGAAGTGTTGTCTTTGGAGGTGATAGTAGCAGCTGCGACGAGATGTGGATTTGTTTGCAGGGAAGTTCGCTGCCGTAGCGTTCTACATAACGCTTACGCAGACTGCACGTGCAAAATACACGCCAGGCCCTGGACGAGACCTAGGGTTTTGACTGACGGATGAACACGGGCCCAATTCCCGAACATTGAAAGCCCCCGATCTGATTTCGGGAATGTTAATGCAGGCGCGGCAGACTACGCGGATTCTAACAGGTCTTCTTCGGCATTCCTGAACACCAGTTCGTGATGTCGTCCACCTCAGCACCGAAGGTATCAGAACTTTGTGCGCAGCATCTTTGCTCCACACTTGAAAGAACACAATTTGAAAGAGCCCAGCGGCTTGCAGATATTAGTCAGAGAAATTCTAACAGATTATAGTGAAGTTCATTCAATTTCAAGACAAATAGCAGATCAAAGAGTGAAGGGGAAAAAACTTTTATTCAAGCAGTGGTAAATTGGTATTGGTCGCAACCCTCCCTGGACTGTATCCATAGTCGAGGACTCCGCTGACTGGCGCCATCCTGCACGCCTGCTCGCTCAGCAGGAAAAACCGTCTAGGCTGCAGAAGTCTGAGGGAGGGCGGGTCGTTCAAGCTTCACGGTGATAAAATGCGCATGAATAATGCTTGATAACTGCACGATAGAGCACACAATGTGACCGGTAGCAAAATCGTAGTGCGGCCACACATGAAGCGTAAAGACATCCCCAGCTTTCCTGCAGCTACACTGTGCGTCATTGGCTTCGCTTATAATTCACTAATATACACAGTACATACCCCAACCGCAGTGAATTTGCACTTTATATGCAAAACAGTAACTCACTCATCCTAACACTGGTGGAAACATGGCTGCAGCGAGACATAGCAGACGACGAAATCTGACCGGCTTGGATTTTTTTCTTTACCAGAATGACAGGCGTAATAAAAGGGGTGGTAGGGCAATGATAGTAGTAGGAATAATTTGTTTCCACGCGTGCTAACATTTAATCACGAGACGAAAATTTTTTCCTTCCGTTCTAACATTTAATCTCCAATAAAAACTTCAAGGCGATGGATCATGTACTTTTAAATTAAATCCTTCCTTGGAATAAAAAACGTAACACAAAAAAAGACAAGGACTCAGAAAGTCAACACACAAGCTCAAGTGCCTACCCTTCCTTGGAATATATTCCTGGCCCCCCAGTGCATACTAGACTTTCATAACAACTCTGCATGTCCACCTCAGAGTTTCAGGATTAACTGCCCAAAAGCAGACATATTTATATTTGATTATTTTGGTTTCTCATGTATTAAATTTAGTATCTTTTATGCAGGGGCTCGTGCCGAGGTTAATTGCGTTGAACTAAATGTAGAGTGTTCCTTAAATCAACTGCTTGAAGACCTTACACTTGGCGTTAACTTATTACAGCTTCTACTCAGATATTTTACCAACAATATAAGCTCGATCGCCCTCAGAGACAGTTTCTTTGATGCTAAACTTGTCTATTTCGCTTTTAAAATGCCCTCAAGTCAATGAAATCTTAAGCCCGGACATATCTCGACTATAACAGGGAATCTGTGATGCCAATGAGCTTGTTTTGCAGAAATGCTTCGTTACTTTCCTGGCATAATTTTTGCACTGATCTGTTCATGTAAACTGGCGTCAGTTGAAAAATAAATTAACTCAATTGATGCGCACTCATCAATCTCTCTCTCACATTTTTTTCATGCTAATTTGTATAAACCACAGGAACGGCCCTACTTTAATGAACAAAAAGGAGCGACTTTTCAAAACATCCATAAGGCTGAAAACAGAAGCGGCATAGAAAAAAATGCAAAACAAACGCTGACAGAGAGAGTGTCGTGGTGCCTTCCTAAAACAAACACGTAAGTTCATGTCCGTAGATTTTAAGCCCCTCTTGAAAGACAATCTAAATAAAAATTGCAAACAATTTCACTTTCTCTAAGTTTTGTATATTTTTCATTGCTTGATGAAGCTGGTGACCGTTTCGCTCAAGTCCAAAGTCTTCCAATTTTTGGCAACTTTTACATCAATATGTTCAGAATAGAAGATTTTTATATTTTTCGATGGGCATTGCTACGTGATAGTGCCTGCAAAACCCGAGAGATAGTTCTGTCGAAGGCACTAGATAATAATTTCTTGATCTAAAAAAATCTATATCATGCGATGTCGCTGGCATTATACCAACAATTTTGAAACATGCCCTGGTTTCTTCCACCGACATGTTCAGTAATCTTTTTCGAAAATCACTTCCACTGCTCACACACTGTGCGAGTGTGAAATGTCACTAACGTGTTTATACTGCAAACTTCGCGAACACATCATTGTTTGTAATCTGGCAGTACGTACATTCAGGAGGCAATGGTTTCTGCTCAGAACACCACGGGTTTTGATGGGGCTCTCCTGTGCGACACTACCCGAATTTAGTGACGACCTACTTCAGGTGATAAACGAAAGTCTTCAAAACGCCTGTTTATTGCACAACTCTGCTAAATCGTTTTAGAGCTTTCCACATTGCCATATAATAGCAATACTGTCTTCCTTGCACCTTGATTTCTTGACAATATCTCAGATAAAATTTATTTTTCGCTCCGTAAGCCGTTCAGTTTTGTTCATAACCATTCACACTTCTTTATTTTTTGGAGTAACCAAGGTTTGTTAATCAGCCCATTAGTGTTTCTACACTGCATCAGTGATCTAGTAAATGTTACCTCTTAACAATCACTGCTAGCGAAGTTTGCATTTTTGTATCAAAATCGTGATTTTTTAATATCCATACCCTACCTGAAGAATTTCTCGATGGCATTGCTCTCTGGTGCTCAGCGCTGTGCAAAAGTCCTTTAATAAAAATACCGATTAATCACATTTCACCACAGATAACCAAACCATATATTTATTTATTCGCCCAGCCATTTTCGCGTCATCGTATAAGTACCTTGTCCTCACTTGTTTACCTAGTATCTCATAGACAACCACCATAAGAGAAAAAAAAAACTTCCGAATATAACCGCACATTAGGCAATTTAAAACGTAACCTCAGAGGCGCTCCCACTTGCCTTCAGAAGCTCACTTATAAAACATTTCTTCGCCTACGACATTAATACGAATTTTTTAACTTCGTCACCTCATCAAGACTGCTCAAATTTATAGATCACTTAGAAAATAAGGACGGTCATTTCATGCCTTGAAGCTAAGGCCAAAATTCATCCAGAGCTAACAGCAGCATATCGCTGTCTTTCTCTTCTTTATATATTCCAAAAACAATCGCGCTTTTCGGCCCCGTCAACACAATTGTTTACAGCCACCATCTTTTCACCCTACCGCAAACACAATTGATTTGTAGATTTACGTCATTGGTGCACTGTGCTCACATTTCTTCCCTTTGTTTCTGCACTGTTAAATCACAGCCTTTTGTAGAGATTTTCAACAAGGAACAGTTTCAGACATTCAGAACTTTTAATATCTGAGCTGTGCTGCTCTTTCACGTTTACTGTCCTTGGCCGTAAATAATATCCCCCAAAATATGGTGACTTGTAGCTTTGGTTCGCCCTTCCTTGAAGTCTGGTTTAGTTGATTTTTTAAATATTTTTAACAGTTTTAAAGCATCATGTGTGTCTTTGAAGATAAAAAAAAAAGAAACCATGGAACCCTCTGACATCTGGAGTACTTATTTCACAAATCGCCCCATCGATGGGGCGATTTCCGGCGGGTGTGACATTCTGTGCGACCATCGTTTGACGGCTCCGAAAAAAATACCTTTTGGTTTTTTGCATTTTCTGCCTTATTAGCTGGCTTCCTTGTCGTTTCCACAGACTGTTGAGGCGGAAAATGTTTTCTCACGAGGAATAGTGTGCGGCGTCTGGAAAGGTGGAAGTCGCCAGAAGTGACGGGCGATTGGTTACTCACTGATGCGCCTTAGCATCACAAGCCTGCAAATATCTTAGGCTGCTGCACTCTGCACCATTTCCTGCAATATCGGGCGCACTTGCGATCGCAGCCATAACGGAGAACCCTTTCGATGCACAGCACGAGAAGACAGTCATTCCAACACGTGTCCGCACAGCGATCTCTTTCGTACGGGGTATACAAGTCACTGTTGGCTCTTGTGACGTCATATTCGTAGAGACGGCGCCGGCTCAGCTTGGCGGTTGCTATACATGGGTTTGACCAGTTGTCACAGACACATTTGCCCCTGCAGCACACGCCCAGTGATGACGAGCACTTGTTCCCCTTTTTTGGCAGCTGAAACCGCAAAATAGAAAACAAGGATAAGTGGTATTTAGCGAGTTTTTATGACAACAGAGCACTTAACTTTTAACTTCTTTAACGCATCACCCCCGTTCAGTTGTTCTTTTTCAAGATTTGACAATCGATGGAAATTTTCCTACCTCAGCAGCATAAGAAGCAGGCGCGCAACTTTCTTACATTTGGATTTCGTATTGCGTTCTTGGCGCTTCTACTTACTTTAAGAAAGCCGCATGCAATCATAGACAGCTATCATGGCTAAAATGTCTACTCTCTGCGCATCGAAGCAAGAATTTCCGCAGACTCAGTCTTTGCCGCCGGTTTTAGTGCGAGATATGCAACAGTCCTGGTTTAAAAGAAACAAAAATACTCTTTTGTTAGTAAAGGTTTGCGAAAGCATAGCGCAATACACAATTAGACGAAAGCAATGGGTAAACAAAGACAACAATTAAAATGTGTGGACGATTAAGGGAAGGAATTATTGTCCACTGAGAAGGTCGAAGAGGTCACATAATGTATCGACAAGTGCTATCTGTTCAAGTAATTGAATTGATAGAATTGGTGTATCCTTTGAGAGTAAACCCTTCGATGACATTTTATTCCAACTGCTTCAGTTTGTTCAGTTAGGCCCTTGAATGGTTCATCAGGCATCACGGACTTACAAAAAAGCAAAACATGCAATAATGAATCTTCATCCCAGAAAGCTAAGCATTGCTGCAGTTCTTTGACAACGCCCATGCGCCTAGATATCTTTTGCAATTGGCGTTTTGCACGCCACTCTAGTACGTGGCAATTTGCACGAGGAGTGGTTGCTGAAATCCAGTGGCCCGATGATAACAAAAAGCCAAGCAGTCAAAAAGCGATGGCAAAACACGCCACCTGGAGGACATCGACGGAGCTGTCAGGTTCCGCTGCCTATATAAAGCATTAATTTTACGGTTCTAAAATGCATTTATGGAGCTTTTATATTAAAATTCGCAGAAATGGGCCTTTCTGTGAAAGCAATGAGCACTAGTTCGGTTATGCTTTCTCACATCCTTCGGTTCTTAGTTGCAACAGTAAGTGCAAATTTTTTTTTGAATAAATTTTCTACTCTACTGATTTCACTTTACTTCACTTCACTTTATTACCTTAAAGGCCCCCGGGATTTGCGGTGTTACATAAGGGGTTAGATGGACTGCCACAGCATATTAAATCAACATCATAGGTGCTAAAAGTGTTAGATTATGCATGCAACGCGTGGAAACCTTAGCGGAGGTGCTGTGGAGCAGATGTTATGTTTATCGGCTATTATGATGGCAGTTACGTAAACCGCGGTTCAGTGACGAAGCGCCAGCATGTGGGGTCGTGCATGTATTAGAACGCTTGTATTCGTTATTCTCGAAAGAATCTTATCAAGCGAACTCCCTTGTTAAAACCTCAACGACAAATTCTGATAACACATCAATGTAACACGCTGTGGCAGCATGGTAATAAAATGTTCTTAATGCCGCCTATTGCTGAAAAAAGCGTGCCTCTCCTTTTCCTGCTGCGTGACATCACGAATTCGTTGGAGGATACCTAGAGAAATTACTGCCGGAGTGTTCATAATTGCCAGACTGGCATTTTGGAAATGGGGTACAATAATTATTTCAACAAAACAAATTCCGCGTCTGAGAGAAGGAAAGGAGCGGCTTACCTTGCATGCACCGTATTCATAGACGTAGTCGATGCACTTTTCAACTAGCACCTGCAGTTTAAATTCAGAGAAAGTACCACGACAAGTTCCCGTCCCAGCATTTTGCTCTGAATCTCACGTAACATCCTTGAGCAACGCCTCTTTGAATATCAACATTAACCCCCACGCACCGCCAGCACTAAAGCTTCTTGCTGGAGAATGTCTCTTCGCGCCACCAATAAAGAGTATTACAACGCTGCCTGCTTTGACCATCACCCGAACTCTGAAACTCTACCGTCACCGTCATCCTAGTTTTCCTGTGCAGGACGACGGCATCCTTCGATAGATACAACTTAATACACTTGTCATAGCTGCATGGATTTATCTGTACTAATTTCGTCGTGATCCTAGATGTCGCAACTGCCCTGCCCGTTATGTCAAACTCTCCCACTGCTTATTCTCTTGCCCGGTTGTTCTGCAGTCGGGTTTCTTTCCCGCCCGGTCATAGAGTGCGCATTCTTGAAACAATTCGGACTACTGTTCACGGCAGCTACGTTCATACAATGTTATTTTTTAGAAGTAGTTTGAATAAGGTAGAATTTTGACACCCCCCCCCCCCCACACACACACACACACACGCACGCACGCACGCACGCACGCACGCACACACACACGCTCGCACACGCACACGCACGCGCACGCACGCACACACACACACACGCGCGCGCACACGCACACACGCACACAGACACACACACGCACACACGCACACACGCACACGCACACACACACACATTGAAGCAGCCAACTGCCACAGAAACTAAGTATAGGGGATTTTTCTTTTATTGCGGTGCTGATCAATGGGCATTATTAGTGAATATTTTGTCGCTTAAACATAATTGATTAAAAAAGCAGAAGAAAAACAACCACATGCCGCCGGTGGAAACCGAACTCACGATCTCTGAATTACACGTCGGAAACTTATTGTTTCCTGCTAAATAGAAGCCTTCTAGCTTTTTTCACGGACTGTATTGCGAGCGTTGGTGGACGTTAAGGAACAGGTGAACTATGCTAACCAGTAAACTTGTTAAGCTCATTCGAATTTTTAACCTTTGAACTTTTACGGATAGACGCAGGATGGCAATCAGCGCCTTTTAGCTGGCCTTTAGTATTAGCCATATTCGTTTTTAGTATTCCCGAAACGGTTACTGCGGCTCAAGTAACCTGTGTCTTTCTCCTGGCATTCGTAAAACGCGCGTCTGCAGGGAAAGCGAAGCGACCTCACTCAAACCGCGTCCCTCCATGACTCACCAACATGCAACAATCTCTGCCCGACCTGCGCTAGGGAGGGAAGTGGCGATGAGCGATGAGCACAAGAGTACCGGTGGGGCTGTGCTTTGCTTTGGCGGCAAATAAGCGGTTTCCGAATCAGGCGAGAAATGACTCAAAGTATTTGAGCACCAGTGCCAAGGGTAACGGCTTTATAGAAATGCCAAAATCTGGCATGGCTATTGCTAACCAACAGCAACGAATCTCTTTTTGCAATCGTGCACCTGTCGGTGATAGTTAAAAAGTTAACAATCAGAATTTTGTCAACCGCTTTACTAGTGCATATGATTCGTCTGTTTTTTTGACGGCCATCCAGACGGTATAACTGTGCCGTAAAAAGCCTCGTCCTTACCCCAAACGCATTATCTTTATAATGGCGGGCTTCCCTGAAACACGTGGCATATCTTAATGCCTGAAGGTCTATTATACCCGCCGGAGTGGCTCAGTAGTTACGGCGTTCGGCTGCTGACCCGAAAGACGCGGGCTCGATCCAGGCTTCGGCGAAATTTGAAGGCCGAAATTCTAGAGAACCGTGTACTGTGCGATGTCAGTACACGTTAGAGAACATCAGCTGGTCGAAATTTCCGAAATCCTTTACTACGGCATCCCTCAGAGCCCGAGTCGCTTTGGGACGTTAGACCTCAATAAACCAAAGTTATAATATAATCGACAATTAATCCCATCTATGTTGGCACTCATAACTGATGCCAATGCTCAAGACCAACCTTATGCTAATGCTGGGGTGACAGACTGACAGCTTCTTAAGGTCGAATGCCGTTCATATTCGGTATACGAGGCACGAGCTTTTTTTTTCGAATATTGCCTGATACTGCATACATGTCCCAAGCAGTTTCGTTTACAGGTGCGCGCAACGCACAGTCTACAGACATAGCTGTGTGTGCGGATAATCTCTTAAAAACATATCAGCCAGAAATAATATCTTTCGACTATACTGTATACGCCAAATTGATATTCTACAACGGGAAAAGACTGCTCCGGGAATGGACTTAGGCTTAAAATGGTGGCGAATCAAGCAAAGTCGTTACTTTAAATGACCGAACTAAATTCCATGTTTGGCATCGAAACATATTTTCCTGTCTTTAAACCAAGTTTCGTGCCGTCGTCTTCATGTGCGCTGTTGCTATTGAATGCAAAATTCCGACGAGCTAGTAAATGTTTTAGGTCTGATAGCCGTGTTTCCAATTTCTGAAAAGACTTCTTTTCTAAAGCAACCGCTTGACTGTATTTTTGTGGCATGTATTCAATGGCTTTGAGAACACTTACCCTGTGTCCATATACTGTCTTCTATCGGGGATACGTAACGCGTCGACCTGTGTTCCGGCACCGCTTGTAGTAAAACAAACAGCGCTGAAATAATGATGAAAACAAAACATTTGTCGAGTACACGCACCCAAGAGACAGTAAAGCACCTCGAAAATTAACAATCAAAATAAGAAAATTTGAAACAACGCTTGCAGTTTACACGAATGGCTGCACATGCCGTGTAGTACGGAAGGCTCAAAATGACCGTGAGAATGTTGAATGTTGGCACATTCAGTTGATTTTCTACATCCGTTAAAATTGCTGCTGTGAGCGCTAGAAGCATTTTACAGTTTATATTTTGGAGCGAGGAGAAAGTAACGGCAACAATAACCGCCATTATCGCGTACAATCTCTCTAGACTTTCTAGTTTTCTAGAAACTACAAGTTTAAAACGTCGCCATTTAGATACATGGTGCTTGCTACTGGCGGCCAACATAATACCATTGTTGTTGATATCCAGGAAAGATGGGTAATGGCGCGCCGAAAGACATTTATGATCGAGTGCTGCGATGACACTGCTGAAAGATTTAGCCACAAATTTTCAATGCTACAGTGCGCTTTGCAAGCCTTAGCAATGTTAAAATATTGAGCTTTTTTTTCCTCATTTCGAACTATCATGTTATTCCCGTTCACACCCGCAATACCTTTCCTTGCAAGGCAGGAACGAGGACATTGCCCGTGGCAACCGGACTCCCACTCCCGCCTAGAATGGCTGTGCATGAAGGGCTCTGGTTATTAAATGATCCCGCACACCTCTAATGCCCCCCCCCCCCCCCCCCCGCGTCTACACAATGTAAAGTTTCTCGTCAGTAAAATATGCTTCGTATTTGGAAGTGAACCTTTGGTGAGGTGCTCACGGCGGTGACGTATTCTATCTTCTGCAAGCGATAACTCGTCAAACGCGGCTGGGTTGTCTCTTCTAAATATGATAATGTACAATGCCTCAGTGTATTGGGCTGTCCCGTTGCAGTTGCATTTTCCTTAATTACGATTTATTGCCCTATATTGCCTTTTATCCTTCCAGGGGCTGCAGATGAGATCCATAATTCTGCTTGCACGCAACGCCTCTTCCATGAAATTGAGCATGTTTAATTCTTCCTTCATGCAAACAAGTGTAGCGTTTGCTCAGCTTTCAAAATATTTGACAAAGTCATTCTAGGCGGAAACTTTAAAGAATGTGTTATTAGGTTCCTGCAATATATTTGAAGGACTAAGATGTTTAATTGTGCACTTTTTTAATTTTCAAGGAGCCTGTGGAACGATCAGAATCCACTCGTTTGAAAAAAGCTATAGCTGTTCAGTCTATCTCGGGAAGTAAACCAAGACAAGGTAAAAACTTCGACGCACTTGGGGTAGATTATATCCCAGCCTAGGATCCTGCTAAGGCCGAGGTCTATTGTCAGAGGTATTTTTTATCATCGACTGAGCGCTGAAGACATTATAAACAACATTTTTCAGTAGGCGTTTTATTTTTCTCAAATCGAAGATAGCCACGACACAAAGATCTCTGAAAAATTCTGACCTTCAAAAAGCTTCCCCGATTGTACTGCGTGTTCATGTTCAAAGAAAAATATATAGGGCCATTTTCATAATCTTTTATTGGCGCAGTCAGCAGAAATGAGCAAAAAGTAGTAAAAATTTGTTGAAACACAGCGGCCAGATTTTCATGCGTGAAGGTGATTTGCCTCGCTTCCACCAATCTCTTGACAATTCACGCAGTGACTGAAGGCACGACAATTTTCTCGTAGCGTAGCAACGCATAACGAGTGAAGCGTGAGCAAGAAATGTTACAAACCCTTACCGTGCAGAACCTGAAGCACCGTTGCCCACCTCATCGCTGTTTCGAAGGCATCATACGCTTAGCTTTTCGATCGAGCCTGAAAAGATGAAATACGAGCTTTTATGCCGGCTCCTAAAAAAAAACACCTGGGAATGTCTACGAGGCCATGCAGCCAACTGCCTCGAGCGAGGCGTCTTTTTCGCAGACTAGCGCAGTCTCCTGTAACCCTTTTAAAGATGGCCATGAGCTTGGGTCGCCGAACGTTGGCGTGTCGGCTTAGCGTCAGGCTCCCAGAGAAAACTCTTGAAAAAAAGAAATTTTCTGCCTAGTATGAGCCACGTTGAGGCTCTTTAAGTAAGGCACTGTCGTGAGCCTCTCTCCAAAATTTTTACTATTGAGGTCTTTCTAACACAAAGAGCATGCATGGAGCAGTTCCTGGTCACGAATTTAGTTGAAAATCATCAAAGTTAGCTTTTTGCGAAGACATCCGGTTTTCTTGGCATGAAAGAGAACCTGTTCGAGGCAACTCGTGTTGAAGCCGGCTTGAACAATCCTGGATTTACGCACGCTTGTGCACCTACGTTGTGCAGACCTGTGAGAGCAGCCTGTTTGCAATGGATGCGGCCGTCCTCTCCTTTGACCAGATACAGGGGCAATATGTAAAGAACCTAATTATTCTGCACACTGGTGATCGCGTATGCCTTAAGTGCCGATATTTAAACGAAGATACATAATTTAAAGATTTTTTGTTTCCAAAGGTTTGAAACTAAATGCATTCCTGACTTTTTGTTTGTTGATGGTTTGTATTATGCCAGATAGTGCACTAGCGTAGTTTAAAGTTCTCTAGGTTGTTGTAGTTTTCTTTCTCGAGGAAAAGCATCCCTGTTTTCCTTTCGAATAGTGAACACCAACCAATCGTGACTCTTTTCAGGATAAAGTTCGCATGCATGAATGCTTTCAGTGCACCTTGTTACCTTCAAACGTTGTTGGATCAAACATCATAATATTTTGATAAAGCTGAAACATCAAAAAGCACCCCTATGTTTCTTCAGTTGTAGAAAATTACCAGGAACGCCTATCAGGTGTCTTTACTTAGGCTGTGTCGACGTTAAAATATTCTTGAAGTCAGAGAACGCGATCACTCAACTTCGATGGCGATGACAGGTAGCAATCTAAGCGCTAGTTTCACATCCAGATGATTGGCTAAAAAGAGTTCACAGTTAACGCTCGCAGTCGAAGAAATCCAACTTGTGGGAAACATAATAAAAATATTCAAAATGCGTTTCAAGATCGAGCCCGTCGGTTTGCAGTTTTGTAATGCCGCCGAGAACAAATTCCTACTTCTCGATATTGCACAGCTCATTTAATGAAGCTTCGCTGCTTGTAGTTTCTTGAAGGCCCCTTCGCGAAAGCAAATTTCGCGTTTAATTTATTTACAAGGTTTATTGCCTTTACTTGCGTTTCAGCATTACACACCAATATTGTGAGGAATGCTTCCCCATCCGGTCACACCGGACTCAAGAGTTAAGGCGAGTTGTTTTGTTAGAGACGAAAAGCGAAAGTAGCTTTGTAGACTCTGACATCACATATTTTTAACTTCGAACATACATGTTATCCGGTCCGTGTCTGGCACAGATCTTTTCCACTGAGTGCACAGCGTTTGCAATGAGAGGGACTTGCTTCATGTACAGTTAGAAAACCGGCTTTTCAGCGTGCCAATCATATAGGAGGCGTGCTCAGTCATTAGGACAATCAGCTTTTTGTACTAGACTCCGTCGGTCTACAATCTGTAATTAAACTGCGTCATGATCACACTGTTGGTTTCCACTGCTAATTGAAAACTTTGAACCGCAGGCTGTCGAATGTATCCGTCAGGGGACAGAAATGTATCTTGCCAATGAGGCAGTTGTAGGGTTCAAAAGTTTTACTCATTTCGAAATGAGCGGCTGAGGATGGCAGGTGTACTATCACGACAAAAACATCACGGCACGCCAGCTGGACGCGAAAAATTTATTGTAGCCTTGCCTTACGACCCTGTTGCAGGGTATTGTCCCTTCCCCGGCGACCGGTATCTTCATACTCTTAACCCTATTCACACGGTTACAGTTGGCTGTCACAGTGTCGAAACCAGTATTTGTTCGCACATTCGCTTGCCGAAATGTTTTATCAATATAGTACGTGAACGCGCCTAATATTTACCTGCCGAACTCTTCGAGATGCAAGATCATCAAAGTTGTCCTAAAGCAATACAACTAAGCATTTTGATAGAATTACCTGTTTGGTTGGGCGAAACTAATAGTAAATTGTGAGGCACTTTCTTCAACCGAATTAAACAAGTCCCGACGTTTCCGAGCTGCTTCACCTCCTTCGTCGTAGGTGATAGTGGTGTTTTGGGTTGGCAGTTTAAAGTACCTGGTGGGGAGGAAAGGGATGCGAAACGGGTCGAGGAAGGTGCAAATTTGATATCTCTGCCTGTGAATCATGGTGCCGCACCACACCATTACCTCCGTCTTCGCCCACCTTGTATGTAAAGCGGCAAACCCAAAAGTTTCTTATCACCACTGAAGAACAAGCCGAGCCAGCTCCGAAACGTCGTGTCTTAAAATGCTAAAATTATAGAAGATTTGTTTAGAGAAATTGTCTCACAATTTACTATGCGCTTCTGTCACGGAATCTTTTCCCTCATGAGTTTTGTCACTGAATTCGCGCTGACGATACCACAGTCTCTGTTGCCGTTGCAGATAGTGCTCAAGTTTCACTTTGCTCTTGGAGGCACTTTCATCTTGATCCCAACTCTAACGAAGTTACAGGAATATCTTAATTATAGTTTCCATGACACTGCCGTTTGTTCTGCCGATATAGATACATACATGTGCCATATTCGCATCTCAACGTACCTCCCTAGCTCTATCTGTTAGCTTTGTTTTTCCCTTTCTTTCCCACTTAGTTTGCACATGTCATACCGAACGCTGTGCTCCGGTGGCACACCTGCAAACATAGACGCAGTGCATTGCACAGAGAAAGGGCATGAAACAAGAAAAATACTGTCTGAACGGAAGCACTCAACGAGCATCCGGAGCAGATTTTTGCCCTGAACATGATGTTGGGTGCGCTTGCAGTTCGGGTGCCTTTCGCTTACAGGCAGTAGTGCGCTAAAAAAGGAATACTAGTGTTAGAATCACGTGTACAACGCGCAAACCGTCGAATATAATGGAACTTCATCATCCCGTTCTTGACACCATGCCTTATGGTGTCCATTGTGTTTACGTCACTTCAAAGGGCTTTACGCCATCCCCTGCTTTAATTTAAGCCCTGTGCGGTACGTAGTGAGAAGTAAGGCATCAGAAAACGCCTGTAATAATTTCTTTTCTTCTACCGTTAACTTCAAGCCACATTTTGTATGAAAACAAAAGTCCTATAATCTTTTGGCACACGTGTTTTGGGCTTCGTAGGAGCTGTGCGCTGGTTAATGAGAGCCTCGAGGTTTATTGTAACAAAAACATAATATACACGGCTAGGTGGTGCCTTTCGTAGGCGAGTGTGTCAACTAACGAGATGCTTTGGCGAACATCTACGCAACTTAAAAAAATGTTTTTTGTTTCTTGAGATACTCATAAAAAACTCGGCACAAATCGGGACAACAAAGTTATGAAAAAATAGATTCAAAATTTAGGCTGATGCCTAATGGTGAATATAAACGTGGTCAGAGTATCTTTAACCCTCGGGATATGTCCCGAAAGTATTATTTAAAATGATCTGGTACGCGAAAAACGTCTGTTGAAGGAAACGTTGTCATGGTAGAAGAAATGGTTTAACTCATTCTTTTGTGGTTTTAAGTCGGCACTCAATTCAGCATTATGTTCAAAAATCACTGCGCCTAAACAACACATCACTCTAATCAACCCCATTTCAAACATTATTTACACAACATTTATTTTCCCGTCCTAAATGTAACAATTCTTCAATGTCGCTTCAAAAAAAACGTGACAAGGTGAGAAACGAAAATTTTATTTTAATTCAGAAATTTAATACAACTCCAGACGGTAGTAAAAAAATCCTATGTCTCTTTCTCTAATTCATGCTATCAAATGCATATAGTCTGTATCCTGTGTAGAATATACTGTACCATATACTTTAACATTTTATTCAGCACCTCAGCTCCTTTTTCGTGCAGTAGAGTGAAGCCATTTTTCAGAAGATCACTTTCTTAGACCTTGAGCGTTTTGCCCGGCTGCTTCGTGTTCTTTCTATTTGTCTGGGCACTGAAAGCCTGCCACTTAAGCTTTGCTCCCACCCAGCCCTTATTAGGCAACCTGCTCAAGGAGAGTCACCAAGGATGATTACACAGGACAAGGGGCTTGGGGACGTTTTTTTGTTCTAACCGCTACCACACTCTTGGAAAATCATCGCCGTTTTGTCCACAAACCTTCCCCCGGCTCTCGCTCTACGCAGACGGTGAAACAGCTTCCGGCACTTCACCATCCTCTTCACCATCACCATCACTTCACCATCACCAGCGCCGCCCATGCTCTTAATGACGTAGGCCATTCGGTTGCTTTGTAAGCCTCTTTTTTTATCTGATCACCGAAAGTGCGTGAACAATTAACTTCGAAATCTTTATCGCCTCTCGAATTCTGTCATTGTGTGTGTCATTTGCGTGGCGCCGCTGTATTGGCCCCTCACTGTTGACTGATCACGTATTTCCTTTTTTTCTCAATATTTCTTGTTTCTCGCGCCCCCTCCCTCCGGGTCTGTCTGTCTGTCTGTCTGTCTGTCTGTCTGTCTGTCTGTCTGTCTGTCTGTCTGTCCGTCCGTCCGTCCGTCCGTCCGTCCGTTCGTCCGTCCGTCCGTCCGTCCGTCCGTTCGTCCGTCCGTCCGTCCGTCCGTCCGTCCGTCCGTCCGT
Source organism: Amblyomma americanum (assembly GCA_030143305.2). Taxonomy (NCBI): domain Eukaryota; kingdom Metazoa; phylum Arthropoda; class Arachnida; order Ixodida; family Ixodidae; genus Amblyomma; species Amblyomma americanum. Next base: position 72,365 of record JARKHS020026226.1, read on the forward strand.
CCGTCCGTCCGTCCGTCCGTCCGTCCGTCCGTCCGTCCGTCTGTCTGTCTGTCTGTCTGTCTGTCTGTCTGTCTGTCTGTCTGTCTGTCTGTCTGTCTGTCTGTCTGTCTGTCTGTCTGTCTGTCTGTCTGTCTGTCTGTCTGTCTGTCTGTCTGTCTGTCTGTCTGTCTGTCTGTCTGTCTGTCTGTCTGTCTGTCTGTCTGTCTGTCTGTCTGTCTGTCTGTCTGTCTGTCTGTCTGTCTGTCTGTCTGTCTGTCTGTCTGTCTGTCTGTCTGTCTGTCTGTCTGTCTGTCTGTCTGTCTGTCTGTCTGTCTGTCTTGTGAATAGAGGAAGTGAGAGCTAAGCAGGTTAAAATCGCAGGGATAGACAGGCGTGTTTTGTCTTGCTCCACGTAGCATTTAATGCACAACACAGAAAAAAATGTTATAAACATGACGCATATCTGCACGACCATCTTCAAAATTTCATTTAGGACCTATTGGGTTTGGATATTTGCGGCACTCATCGACACAACGGTTGGTGCACTGACGCGAGCAGGCGGGGCGGCCATTTGAAGACTCGCAACTATTTTTCATGCATTTCTGCCAGCAGGAGGTTACACAGCTCCTCATATTTTCTGAATACGCCCTCGCCGTGTCCACTACGCTGGAATTCAGCACGGGTGTCGCTGCCGGGAGAGGCGATGTAGAAAGCCGGCTCTTGCAGGGGTTCTTCCAGGAATAACAGTAGCACTCTAAATCACAGCACCTTCCCAAAACTTGGTCACATGGCCGCGTTTGCGTGTCCACCTGCGGAGAACGGTGACAATCAAATAAAGAATTTCTGGCGACAGTGAAAATGAAACGTCTTGAGTTATTTATCTGAGGTGTTGCAAACATTTTAAAGTTATGGACGACCCGTGGCATTTAGAGTGCGTAGGAAATGGCGATGCTGCAACACGTGTTTTTTTATCTAGAACTGTGACTAAGCAAAATGTTACTTGCGGCAGTTTTACCTTGTGGTTTATGTAAGAGGCAAGGTTAACGTACTAGTTTTACTTAAGTATATCCGGTGTTAATAGATGCACGCATTTTCTTCCGCACAGATTTGAAAGTTTAAGCAGCAGAATTCATTCTTGCGTCTCCTTACACACTACAGTTTTGAACAAAAAACGTTTTGAGCAGAAAACCGTCGATGAACGTAATTTTTTCATATAATGATATGTTTCACTATAGCAATCAATATATTCACAGATCACCGGATGTCAGTCTTTGACTTCTTTCTCTATTAATGTTTTTGCTATGGACAAAAGCATTCCTCCTTAGTGTCTTACGGGTGACTTCACTCTTCGATGCGATCAGTGTAAACAATTTAAAAGAAAGATTTTGCTACATATCAGAAGAATGGACAACTATCTTCAATATTTTCATAACACTATACGAAAGTTTTTGAAGTTTCTAAATTTCTGTCTCAGAATGTTAGACATGACAGCATGCTGATGGTGTCCACACTCATGTCCTCGGTGCTGACGACTATTAGCACGAAGCATCACGAAAATTGACAATGAAAACTGATGAAAGGAATGGCACGAGCTTTCCCTAAAATTTTTCTGCCAGAAATTTTTTTCCAATTTGGCAAGATCGTTTCATATAGTCAAGAAAAGTTATTCGTTCTCGTAAGTTATGGGTCACGGTGTATGATCCAGGGCTCTCATAAATCAAATCTTTGCTTTAGTATCTTCTCTGAAGAGTTTATCCTTAAAAAGTGGTCCCGATGAAGCTTCGTCTCTTCGACGGTTGTCGTAGCCGTGCAGTGGTTTTAGCTACCATTATCTGAGCACTGATACAAAGATTATCCGGAAATCGCTACGAAGCAGGCGCCGGAACTGACGCCGGAACTAAGGCCGAATATGAAGACCAAACTTTTCTAGTCTTTTCAAAATTTTCGACACAGTGGTAACCAGGAAAAAAAGAACATTTTTATTGTAGATGCCAGACCGGCTTTGAAGCAACCGGCAGCTCAGGCAGAATCTCCTTGGCTTTTTGAACTCAAAGCGGTGGATTCATTTCACGAACGAAAACTAGGTTGGTTTTTGGAGGATATGTAGCTGTTACTAGTGCTCTAGACTGTGCCATTCTTTGCACCCTCACAGAGAAAGTGACATTTCTGCATGCGATTTCTTTTCTGAGGCGATCTTTATTTCTTCAGCACTGTACTGCGAACTTAGCTCTACTGCCACACCGTTTTTAAGTAGGAAACACGGCGTCTTACTGAAAGCCTGACAACCAGTGTGGGCCACATTGAAACGCATGTGTCAATTGACGCTGCTTTGCACTACGTACCATTTGTTTATACCACTTGGTCATAAGTCCACCTTTTTCAAAATATATTCGCCCCATCGGGTCTGCATCTCAACCATACAGCATGGCGAGATGTGCAGCCTCCGGATTCAATATATCATTAAGGTGTAAAGAACTATCGCTGTAATAACTCGTGAGTTTATAACATGAAGTGATGCTTTGGAGCCCTACTATACGACGTAATACCTGATTTCTGACGAAAGCTTTGTCTCGAAGAAGGAGGCGTCGTGATTTCTGCCTCACAGTGCGTCGGCCCGGGTCGGTGGCTGTTTGTGCCATTAAACCTGATGCAAGTGTCTCTTTTTTTTCAACAGCTGCTAATTCTAAATATAGAGCTGTATAGCTGATTGCTCTGCACGCTCCTGAGATGTACACAGGAGTTCGATAAACAGGCCGTAAAGAAACTAATTGCACCGGACGGTTGTGCCGAACAGAGGAACGGGTGAAATATTTGCAGAGAAACTGTAAAGTTAACCTCAACTGTATAATTGCGACCGCCTGGGGATCTTTAACGTGCACTGACATCGCACAGCACACGGGCGTCTTTGCGTAGTAGAGGCGAAACGCAAAGGCGCCAGTGTGCTGTGCGATGTCAGTGCACGTTAATGTTCCCCAGGAGGTCGAAATTATTCCGGAGCCCTCCACTACGACGCCTTTCTTCCTTTCTACTCTCAGTCCGTCCTTTATCCCCTTCCTTAGGGCGCGGATTGTGTGTCCACCTAGATATGTGAGACAGTTACTGTGCTATTTTCTTTCCCGTGAACCAATTTTCATTTTCATTTCTGTCAACAGCCTACAGTAATCTGGAGCACCACTGGAAGCGTTTTTTGAGGACGCATTGTGAGAGCTAGCAGTAACGCTAAAAGAAGTATTTCAGAACGATGAAGCACTTCTGGCACGTCGGCTGTCCCTGCCGCACATTACTCATTCTTTCTAAACCAAGAGGTATGTTCACCGCGCATATTGCTAAACTTCACGCGCGGTGGTCTTGAAAGCGATGCGTTTTGTAAAATGTGAAGGGACAAGTTACCTTGCACGGCAAAGCATCAGTGCGATTTCCCGAACAGAGAGTGTACATAATGACCTGGAAGTGAAGAAAATTAAGAAAATAGGTAATAATAATAAATCGATTACTATTCTGGCCACAGTTTTACTGTCTCTGCGTTTTTAAAGTTGGCTCCACCTCTTCCACTCATTGTTGCCGGCCTGTTTCTGCTGACTGCTTTCATTCGAGCAATTTGTCGAAGCAACGCTGCAGGAACACAGCTATTCATCCTGAGTTTTTCTCCGTGTGGTTCCGCAGAGGTATGTAAGTCGTTTTCTTTCGCATTATATTAGAATTTTTATATAAGGTAATAGTCCCCGTTTGAAAAAAAAACTTTAGCACAAAAATTTTAACTCTGTCTTTCCTGTTATAGATCAGGCACATCGCAACCATGAGAGAGGGATGTACCAACTGTGGTTAAACTGACGTAAGTGCTCACCTGTAGGTCAGGATATTTTCTATTTCTTTGTAAAATGATGTTCACCGTGTTTTTCAATAAGGTAATAACGATGGCTGATGAAACTAATGAATGAAGCATAAAGAATGGAGAAGGCTTCGAGAAATATTTAGTTTTCATTTTTTTGCATGGTTCCATGAGATCACGCGAAAAAAAAATCCGAAGTATGTGTGGTTTATAGAATGGTGATTTTCTTGAGTCCAGTATGCTATGCCTATGCCTCAACTCTACGCCTACGCGTCAACCGGTCATGGTCTTATTGCGAATAATATATTGACACAAAGATGCACTTAGCATTGAAGCCCAAAATTAAGAGGCTAGACCGCCACTATGTCGAAAAGCGAATAATATGAAATGATGAAAAAAAAATACTCTCTAGGGTGAATTGAGTCAACTTTGCAGCGCAGAAATATATTAGACGCGGAAGGTCCCGCGAGGGAAAACAAATATATTCAGTAAAAAGTACCATATTAATCACATTTGACTAAGTGACTAAGAGTTTGCGCGACAACAGAGAGTTTTAGTTTCACGTACGTAGAGGGTTCACGTACGCAAACGTGAGAAGTCTACGTAGCCTGCACGCAGGTGGTTTGAAACCCTTATAGTTACACCTACGCGAAACACGCCGCGCGTTACGCCTAGCGCCATCTACAAAGAAACACAGACACTGGTTGTAGCCAAAATCGTCCAAGACAAGTCATTAAGCGAAGCCATTCATAGCGAGACCGTTGCTATGACGACGACCAACGCTACTTCGTCAGGCTTAGCAGCTGAAAAATCGCCCTTCTGTCTGAAAAACAAAAGCTATTTGTCGCTTAAAACCTTATGCGAGGGTAAGAATGGGCAAATCGAAGGCGAATACAGCAGTTTAGAACACCATATCGCGTCGAGGGATTAGCGACGAAGCTGTTATCGCCGTGAAGCGGCGGGCAGGGTGCCGTCATGTTTGTCAACGCTACGTACGCAAGCAACGCAAAGACCGCAACGTAAAAATCCGAATCTCACGTACGTACGTGAGACTCGCGCATACCCTTTGCGTTCTGCGCATGCGCACTGGTCACCCGTAAGAGCTCTACGTACGTGAAGCTTCTACGTACGTGAAACTAAAACTCTCTAATATGTGCACATCGTTATCAAGTTTGCTTTATTCGTTCTAACATACGCGAGGAGTAATACACCGCACCTGGGGAGTCATGGGGAGGGGGCTATGAAGGCTGGCGGATAATACGAATCTTTCGTGGTTAGTTTTAAAAATAATGATCAGCATTTCAATAATGTTATGAAAACACTTTTCTCTTCGTCTGAGGAGAAAATGTCAGCAGAAGCAATCTGGGAGTTTCAATTCAATAGTCTTAATTTGCCGGCTTTGTTAGTTCACTCGGTAAGCTTTCGTCTTTTCTTCATAATTTTCGTAAATATGCAGAACTGATAAAAGGCAAGTTTTCCTCAAAACTTCAAAGAATATAGAATTTTCTAATAATATGAAAAGTTATTCTCCGACAGATGGTCTAGGGCAGTTCGTAGGAGTAGAGGCGTGAAAATAGTATATATTTCGCAGTCCAATCAATTACCAATAGGCTAGGTTTGCTACACAATAAATTACGAACAGTGTTGTCGTAAATTAAATTGAATGCGAATCGAATAGTGGAAGAACTTGATCAAAGAACATTCTAATAATTTTGAGTTCTTTCACTACATGTCCGATGTTCGTACAAAAGGTATATTCAAGCGAAACAGCGACGCAACAGCAATGAGTTATGGAAGTCTCTAGCTGCCGGAAAAGAACCACGCATTACGAGTTCAGTACAGTAACTCTATGATCATCAATCACTGGCACACGAAACCTGTATGCTGCTACTGGTGATGACAGTGAACAAAGAGCACAATGTCAGTCGATCAGACTTATGACACAATTAATTATGGCCTCCTATGTAGAGCATAAATGCAGGGTTAGCTAAACCTGGTCCTAGCCAGTCGCGTTGCCCAATATTGAAATCCCTGTCGGCATTCTGAACGTCGCCATAGGAATGAACTGAGTCGCGGCGCTCATCCCTCCTGCCTGCACAAGGCGATCGCGGTAGCAGGCGGCGTGGTGTCGGAGTGAGACCTGTTTTCCAAACAGTCGTCAAACAGACAATTACGGCGTGGTGGTGGTGGTGGTGAAACTTTAATTGCTAAGAGAATTCTAGGCCCGTAAGGCCTCCCGCTCGATTCGAACTTTGTGGTGATTAATCGAAAGCTATTCAGGAACTTCAGACCAAATTGCATTCGTTTAGATACTTTAGAGCATGTGCTATTTGCTTCGTTCACCGAATTAAAAATAAATGATTTATTCACAATTAGAAAATTTGCCATAATCCACATAAAATAAATAAAAGATATAAAAAGAATACTACGAATTTTTTAAAGATAATGGTTAGCGTACACGAGGAAAGCTTCAGTCCAGCCTTCTGACTATCAAATTCAATCAGAACTTTATTCTCACCTTTTTATTGAATAGCGCCTTGAGCCCTTCAGTATCAATCTTAGCTGTAGTTTTGGGAATTCCAGGTGTTAAGATTAGAAGACCTAAAGAGATGCCGGAACAGATTTCTGAGAACATGGAGATTCCAAGGATGTCGATACCTCAGTATATCAAGACAAGAACACTGTGAAAACACTTATTGCGAACAGCTGTAATAATTTTCGAGAGAACATAGCTAAGCTTTTATGCAAAAATCGAGTGCTCTTAGATGTCTGATCATTTTCTCGCCAATACCCAATTGCATTCCACAAAGCAGCTTCTTGAGTAGCTGTGTACGGACATGAAAAATTGCCGGAAAGTAACTTTAAACTTCTTGTATTCTATGAAGATGTCTCTCATAAGGCAGCTGCAAGTTAAAAGCTAAAAAGTTTACTGCATTAAAAGTTCTTAATAAGGCCTTCCTTATCTGCTTTAATATTGAATATAAAATTATAGCCAATTTTAAATATGGGCTTCCAAATTTAAATGCATGAGAAGTTTTAGGTACGTGCAGGGAACACAGACCAATTTACCAGGCGATATTTAAATACAACCTATGCTAGAAAAGATCTTCAATCTTAAGAGCTGAGATCTCACCCAGCAAACATGTGGGAACCCTCATCTTGGTCGTCATTGTTGAGAGCACGCACATATTGTTTATTGAAGAGTGCACACAAAGTGTAAGGCTTACATATTTTACGAGCCCATTTTCAAGACACTAACAAATTACGGTCCTTTCACTACAGCTGGTTTTCCAACTTCGCTTTGAACATGCTCTGAAAAATTGTGTTGCGTTATGCATCTCGCTACGAGGCCTTTAGCACGCTTTTGACATAGGAAACAAATCACAGGAACCAAGTAACCAACTCGTGCTTGAAAACTCTTAGAAATGAAAGCAAGAAATGAAAATTCAGGATGTATTTCCTTCGGTGTGCGTGTTAAAAAATTCAGTTTTGCTATCCCTGCTAACGCCTTTCCCGAAATGCGTCGGCACTGGATTTTCTTTCTGTCAAGAAATTAGCAGCAAGCCAGATCCCTTTCCTCATTCGTACTGACCGTTATTTGCCGTTCCAAAACAACTACATTCTGATAGCAGCCATTTTCTTTGAGCCGTTTTCGCGCCTTCCATTTCTTAGACTTTGCGGTGGATATCCCCTCCTCCAGTCAACAACATTACAACTTCGAGGCTCTGCGACTTAAATCGATACCCATTGTACACTGTGGTATCCCACATGACAACTATTTTTCATAAGGAAGGCCAACGGCGACTAATATTGGCGCACATGGCCATAATATCCACGGCTGGTCCATAACCGCTTAAATCAGAAGTATTTCATCAAATGCGGCTCATGTGAGGCCTTCCGTTATATACGCCTCTAAAACACTGTCATCTCCGTATAAAGCATGTTTAATATCGGCAACGCAAAACAAAAAAAAAACTTCCTAATGAACAATTGCGGAGCGAGAAAGAATAGGTAGAATATTAACTCAACATAGAAGCTTGTGCAATAAAGGAACGTGTTTAGGGCCTGCGTAATGTATGTACTTTTTTGAGTGATCGTCATATACCCGTTTAATTTCCATATGAGTCTCTGGGTGGACAGCTGTAGGGGCTTTAAAGTTAAGGTAAAGCGTTCGGTTCAGTAGACTTAAACGAAATACACGCTTGTGTTAATTTGCACAGTATAAGCTTGCACTCTGAAATGCGTACTTATAACGCCCTGTACATTCGAAATGTAAATATAGGTGCTATAATGAAACCTCGATTTCTGAAAAACGAGGTACTTACAGCTCCCTTTCTAAAATGTTTCCCGCCTATTGAACCCTACCTAGTTTCTTTACACTACAACGAGGACCGCAAAAGAGAGAGGAAATCGCAAAACTTGTAGGCTACAAAATATATTCAGAAACAATATATAAAAAAACGAATTACCGATTTGAGGCCATGTCATTACCGCAGCACGATGAAAACCTCATGACGGGGCAGCATGCTGAGTGGAATTGACAGAGCTTCTATAGTAACCGAGCAGCCATTCCAGCTGACAGTCTGCAGCAATAAATGGCGGAAGGAGGAGTGCTTAAATTAGACGTTCCACACAAATAGATAACTGTTGGGAGCTTCAAAGCTAAACGACATGATGCTTGAAATGAGCCAAATTGTCATTCGACTGGCGTGTGCTTACACGGTGTGATAATGTGCTCCTGCTGACGTAGATATGAAAGGATTTAGCACACGTCCGCCCTCTTGGTGGCGCCGGTTATAGCGGCAGATGTTGCTGCCAATTTCTGATGCCACTCGATGTTGTGCGTGGTGCGGATGATTGTTGCATTTATGCCACTGTATTCGCATCTGCGCATGCGGAAGCTGCAGTGAATTGCTATTGATAAGAGTACTGCACTAGCCAGGTGCAGTAACCAGCCATATTGGAGGGGCGAGGAGGGGGGGGGGTGACGGGAGCCATCGTGGGGGAGAAGGAGGGGTGCTGTTGGGCTAGCTGATGTTGCAAAATGTTAAGAAATTTGCGCAAAAACAGGGACAAAGGACATGGGAGGATACATGTCCGCCTTTTCCTACGTGATATCTGTAGGATGTCGGGTGTATATATATGAGCGTATGCTGACGACCGTTGCAGGCCTGATGTATTGCAGAACGTGTCATACACAGCTGGCGCTTACAACTTTTATGGTTTCTAGGCCTTGTTTCAGACTGGACCGCTCCTGCTGCATTCAATCATGTCATGGTTAGGAGGAAATATTGCTGCTGTGAAACTAGAGCGCGTTATACGGGCCAGTTGAACGGTTCAGACGCAAGCTTTGAGACGCAAGTTTAGCGCCGCCAAAACCAACGCCATTTAGGCGTATTCTGGCATCTATTACAATTACTGATATGAAGCAAAGGCGATATACTTGATGAATCTATGTTCATCACTTTTCACATGCTTGTAACTTTCGTTGGTGAATTGGATATTTTTAAGGTCGGAACGCGATAATTCGTTACAATGTGCATAAAAGTTTAGTTCGCAATTCGTGCAGTGGTACAGAAAGCTCAACTTTTGGCCGGTCCGAACAGCCGTATTAAGTACTAGCCAAGAACACAACTGACTTGTCCGGGGAAAAGCACCTGTTGTCTGAAGTTCTGTATTGCCGCGAGATGAAAAAATGAGAAGGTTGTAACGTATAGTTAAACCCAGTGGACGTGCGAAAGCAGGTGTTTAGACTCATTGCCTCATGGTAGCGCTTTGCTGGGTCGTTGGCATGTCTGGCTACTATATTAAAGTTGATGAAGTCGAGAGTGTGACGGAATCCCGTCTGGCCGGGGGGATACATTTCAAAACAAAGAGACGCCGACCAGTAAAACGAAAAAATTGTATTAATCTTAATCTCTGATCAAGGTTAAGCTGATCAGATCTGTTAGCGCCGCAGGTGTTACTTCACGAAGACGACAATGTGCAGTGCACAGCGCGAGAGTGTACTGCAGTTTAACACGAGGGCTGAGCAGCTGCGGCGACAGCATAGTGCCCTCGTACAGCGTCCAGGGAAGCTGATCTGCTCGCGCCGCCACGGGTTTGATACCCAGTCGCGGCAATATTTATTTTATTTTACATGGACTATTGCTATGCTAAGTTTTGCAAAGATCGCCTTCTAGGTGTAGTTTCACACTAACTAGGAGAGCCGTTTAGACAGCGTGAAGTAGCGTTTTCCCTCTAAAAATGTTTTCGCATCTTTTTCAAGCAGAACGCTTCAGTACGCTTGGTAAAGCAGTCATTGCGTAGGCTGTAGCATGACCTTGAACGACATTCAGCCCAACCATGTTAGCCGTGTATGACCATATGTGGTACACTGATGGTGTCGAACCCTTGGCCTATGACCTTGACCCATTATCTTTAGTTTACCTCTGACCTTGAGTTGGCCTTTAACCTTGGGTGATCTTTGGATTAACCTTTGACCTTAAGAACATCCGATGGTTTGATGTGCAGCTACGTGATGACATTCGATGGGTTGTCGTAAGACCATGCGATACAACGTCATCACGTGGTCATGTGGGTGTATATAGAGCTGCTGTTGCGAGCGTGTAGTAGTGCTGCCATGGACGAGCCTCAGACGCTTACCAAGCGTGCTTGCTTTTCGCTGATTTCCATGGTTAGCCAAGTTAAGCCACTGCCAATTTTTTTGATTCAAGGAAACAACGAATTGACTGGCGGAGTCCCACAGCGAAAACGCTCATCATTGTTTGCCTCACTACGCCCACTGTAGCACAAAGGCTGCTACATGACAAACAAACCCAATTCAGGCATGTTGTGGTACAGTACGAAACATTACTAGATACACTCCGTTGGAAAAGTAGCACCATACCTTTCGGAGGCGGTCATGTGAACTAGAACACCGTCGGCACCTCAACAGACAGTAGCCGCGGCCTCGCTCCGGTTCAGTCGAAACATATTTGGTAAAGTGGGCACTTCAAAGTGGACTGCCTTGGGAAGGTTTCTATGTATTCTTTTTTAGATTTATGCGACATTCATAGTATAACTTAGGATTAGAGCGCAGGAACATGAATCACAATAAAGAGCAGTGCTGTTGGCTCTAGCGCAACGCGATGACAGAGCTGAGAAGACGAGGCTGCATACTATTTTCGTACGTGTTTCGTGTAGCGATGCCCTGTCGCCTGTTACTGTCATTCGATTGCTGTAGGCCCTTATTTTTAAAATCTCCATTCCAAACACTTCTCTGGTCCTCTTATGCAACACACAGGCATTGTTATGAAAAAAGGCGAGAACGGCGAAAGGACAAAATTTCAAGAGGAAAACGATACCTGAAACTCAAAAACGGCGCTGATGTTCGATTCCATGCACTGCCAAAGGCTCACTGCTGTGCCGACGCCGCTTGCTTGCAGTGACGTATATTTTTTGAACAGGAAACACGTGTAATAGCAGAAATGTATACAGTATAAAGATACACAAATCTATACAAATATATACAGTAGAAATGTATGCTATATACAATTATTTGTAATGTCATTTAGAGTTGGTTGTGAATGTGTGGATGAAGAAAAAAATATTTACTTGCCTGAACATGGAGGAAACTTGCGCACTGTAGAACCAGGCCAGGGTGCTTACGAAATGCGTGCTTCGTCAGGTATTCGGATAAAAGTTTTAGCTGGCCAACTGTTGTGTGTTTTCCTAGAGGTCAAATACGTTACAACTGATTGCCATGCTGTCTTGGCCTGAATAACAACTTCAAATTCTCTATTTTTATTATGACGACAACCGCTCTTGAAGACAGGATAGAAAATTAGAGACACCTGCGCTGACCAGTGACCAAAATTATTTATTGTGAAAATTCAAGCCCCCCGTCATCAGAAAAACGCTGTTACTTCTTCGATGCAAAATGTAGCAACTGACATGCTTTTTCCCATGAGTGGAATTCTTACATTTGCTTGCTAGGCACAAGGACATGTCTTCCGCCTTTGGAGCCTCACATGAAACTGCCAGCCGTCATCTTGTCCCTGAGGCCTCCTTTCATGAACCCGTCCTGGAAAGCTGGCGATGATTAACCTTCGGGGCCGGCATGGAATATCAGTACATGTGCTCTTTAAAACTTCTTACGAGCTCCACCGGCATTTTATCGGTGTGGTAAAGTCCACCCCTCACCCCCCGTAATCCTTCTAAGGGACATCTCTACGAACACGCCAAGTCATGAGCGGGCTGTAAGATTACGGCTTTATCTAGGAACGTGCACTTCCGCATAAAGATGACAAGCTGGGATAGCTTTTGCTGAGATCAAGAGTCAGGCTCTTTGAGAAGGCATTTGTGTTGAGCCTTGCATCTGCGTTCGTCTGGTGAACATTGTGAGCACCTTACTGTCTAAGTGTATCCTGCTGCGTTTCAATATTTTCTTCTCTGGAGCACATATTTCTTGAGCGATCTTCTATTTCTTTGTGATTCGGGTGAGGTATTTAAAGCGTGTTAAAGAATGCGTGTGGGTACGGCTTTTGTTAACAGGTTTGACCTAATAGAAATTACATTAATAATGCCTTGCTCAGCGGACAAACTGCAAAGTATGATCAATGGCCTATGCAGAAAAGGCAGAATGATGAGTTTGAAATTAATATGGTAATAAAAGACGAAACGTTAAACTTGGCGGAAGAGTACCGGTGATTGTGATATGGGTGGAGAGCAGAGTGGAATTAGGTGCAGAGCTGTGTGGAGATTTGATAAGATAGAAAAATGTAACAGAGATCAGATAGCCCTTGCTGACAGGGTACCATGCCACAAATAAACTACCGCTGTGGTGTATATAGGAAGAAGAATTCTTGCCATGCAGTTATGCCGCCTCTTAGCCGACCAGTAATCCACTCTAGAGTTCACTTTTTGCCCTCCTGGAAGACCAGGAAAAAGAATGACCAATTGAGGCGGTGGCTGTGGCACTAGTTACACACTATGTAAAGTACAAGTAAAGCAATAGGGTGAGATGGAGCCATCTGCAAGTGAAGACGATATCAGAAGCTGTCTGCTGACTTGCGGCCGTTTCCTGGCGTCTCGGGACAACACCAAATAAGAACTGCAAGAATTCATACCACGATTGGTCGATTATTTTATTGCTTGATTAGCTTATATTTGCTTTATTACAGTTTGTTTATGTGAGCTATGCTCGAGATACGCTCTGGCCTGCGGGTCCACTCTTGTCCCGACTACCGAGTCTAAGACTGATATGCCGCCGCCGACTTCCTATAATTCGATAAATATATGATTTCGATAAATACGCGTTGGTAATGCTGTGGGCGTAGTCAGGATAATGATGATGATGACTCCCGCAAATCATGTTGCTTTGTTTTTCTAAAGCAAATCTCATAATCATTGCCCAGAGCGAAGCGACAGCCCCGCCTTCCTTAGCGGTTGGAAGTACCGTGTGAGCTGCATCAATGATTTTGGCATATAAATACAATTTGTGGCAATAATTCAAGTGCATTATATGTTCCTACGGAAAGTAGAGATGGCTATTTTAAAAGTATCTCGTTACCACCTTGTAGCCAAATTTTCGATGCAAGATTTGTTTTAATAGTTTTCATGACACAGAATTGGGCGTGAGCAAATATCGAAAGTTTATCTTTTTGTGGAGGCCCATAATTTCGTGACAAAAACGTATATTTCCTGGGTGAGATTTTTCGTGGCTTTTGAGAGACGTCAATATGGCACTGAAAAAATCTCAAGCCTCTGAACAGTACCAGAAACTTTTCGATGCTTGCCAAGGGAGTCAGTTTTCATTTAATCTGGCAAAACGTAGGCAGCACAGCTCTATTCTTCAGAACTTTGAGTGAATATTTGCTGCAAAATATTATATTTTCGAATTAGATCACGTTGTTTATTCTAAAACTGATTGCTTCACTCCTCTTTTATAAAGGGAACATGTGTTGAAAAGGCTTTATGGTGCATTCAGTCTTATAGCTTTTGTCGCAAAAGCCTGCATACTGCTAGGAAACAAAGTCATGCTGGCTCGAGCTTAATAAGTGCAACGAAGGTTGATATAAGCAAAGAATATGAGTTTTACAATGTCTGCGTTAGAGTTAAGGTAATGTACCGTCGTATACTCTGTAAACCACCAAGGAAAATTATGCATTGCTGAGCGGTGGCGCACAATGCATAATAGCTGAAGGCATTTAAGTGTTACTTTGTAAGCTGAGGGAGCCCTCGTTACTGTTTATTCAGCGTTTGTAGAAATGCAACTTTCGTGTGTTGTAACGCTTTCCGCCCTAGCATGTTGCCCAGATATTTGATGCAAATTATTTTTTGTAGTTTCGGAATTTTACATCGCACGCTAGTAGAAATATTAGTACCATATAATTTGCTAAGTGCTATCTACTTAGCAAACTCAGTAAAGAAACGGCTCCTGGATATCTAAATATCTGCATGCAGCTTGACAGAAATGTCAGTGCACAGAAGAGAAACAGAAGACAGAGAATGGGATATATACGGGCGCACGTATTTTATGCCCCGTCCGATTTTCGGCACTCTTGCAGTCCCAAACATTTAGCTCACCAGCTGCGCCAAACACCCTGCATGGCCATGCAAAAATAAATGAGGTGGCCTTGAAGCCCAGAGCCTCGGTTCACTGTGGCTGCATTTTATACACATGCCATAAAACACAATAAAAATAAACAATAAATAAGAAACTGCGGCTCATTAAGAGATTTATCTTCACCATGAAGACAGGTCTAGAGGTCTACGCAGCAAAATAGTCAGAAAGCGAGATTAAAAAACCAAGGAGTTGTTTTGGTTATAATTCAGAATTCATAATCCGGTCATTTTTGTTATAAGAGATGTTTGCCGTTAGGCATAATGAAAAAGGGAGAAGGGATATGAAAGAAAGGTAGAAGTGTAGAGAAGCGTCGCTTAAAGAGTGGCAACAGTTCTCGATAAAGAATTTATCGAGTGTCCACTTGCGATAGTCGCCTTCAACGTCCCATCGCAGGCCCACCTTCCTTAGGAAGCTTCGTTTCATGGAGGCTGTTTGCCTGCATGACCGACAAACATACAACAAAAGCGCACAAAGTACAGAGCCGCCACGCGAATTAACAGACGTTTAATAAGCTGTCTATAAAAATCACATGTAAAGAAAGTGAGGAAAAGCAGGCAAGAAAGTTGTCGAAAGTTGATTCTGTTTTAAAGTTTGATAACATCACTTGTATTAAGGTAAGCTCCTTCTTCTTGAAGAGTAAGCTCATTCTTGGAGCTTTGTAAATTCCGCTGTGTCGTTTTGGTTTTGTTTTTGTGTTTACGGCAGTGTTTTGAAGCTATAACTTAAAAACTCGGAATTTTAAGTGGAATGTCAAAGGGAGAATACGAATTCCAATCTAAAAATGAAATCCAGGCCAGAAGAAGATGTTTTAATTAACGATCGTGCGAAACTAGGCAGGAACCCCGCAGAATGCAAAGCCTCTAAATCTAAAAATGCACTGATAAAAGTGAAGGCGCCCAGCTAGTTTACAAAAAAGTGCCATATCGGCAAAACTAAGTTCTCGAAGCTATTACAATGCCTTGAGGGCCACAAATATTACTCTGTGAGCACGAAAATTAACTTTTTCAACCTAAAAACCTTGGGCGAATTGAATGCGTCAGAACTCTGTCAAGTCACGTACCAGCGTCCAAACCCGAAGCCAACGCTTGGAGGAGGTTTTCGCAGTGCAAGTAGAGCGCTTCTGTTCGCTTACTTCCCGTGTCGACAGGTGATATACGACGGTAAAGCGCTTTAGAACTCCCTTTCTTAGGGCGTCAGTAAGTTCTCTAGACATAATTTTTGTTTATTTGCGCTCTATAAATGGTACAAGGCAGAAGCTTTATAACATCAAAAAAAAGGAGTTGGGGCGGCTTGCAACCCGCCGCGGTGGCTCAGTGGATAGGGCGCTCGGCTACTGATCCGGTTTTCCCGGGTTCGAATCCGACCGCGGTGGCCGCGTTTCGATGGAGGCGAAAGGAGCCGCTCCGCGGCTGTGGAGCCCCGCCGCAGCGATGGCGAAGACTACGCTGAGCGGCGTGGCGAAGTCACGTGATGCGTTGCTATAGGAGCGGCGAAGCAAGGGCGTTCAAGGTCAACCGTGCGGTGACGGCGAAATCGCTTCGACGAAAGCAGTAAATACTTTCGCTTCTGAGGAGAACAATGGGGGGAGAAAGAGAGGACAGGGAAAGGCTTTCGCATTTTCGCTCATAGGTGGCCGCTTTCCATGGAGGCCAGGCGCAAAAGGCGCCCGTGTGCTGTACGATATCAGTGCACGTTAAAGATCCCAAGGTTGCCGAAATTATTCCGGAGCCCACCACTACGGCACCCCTTTCCTCCTTTGTTCTTTCACTCTCTCCTTTATCCATTTCCTTACGGCGCGGTTCAGGTGTCCGCCGAGATGCGGAACATATACTGCGCCATTTTCGTTTTTCCAAAACCAATTTTATTTTTCATTAAGCTTGCGATACGGGAAACAAGAGGCGTTCTTTCATGGATGCAAAACTTTCGCCTGAAGCTGCATCGCAGAGGCAGCACAGCTGGTGAGCTCCTTTGGCAGGTTAAACGGGAGGCGGTTGTGGTTTAATTCCCGCTTCAGTGTTGCAATGGTTCTCAGGGAAGTTATTCCAAATGCACGATGCCATCATAATTTTCAGATATGATAAGTGGACACCTGCACTGAAGAATGCACAGAAAGATACCCTGGTAAGTGCGAATCTCTTCGCAATTTATTACGGTAATTTGCACTACATGGGCAAGCTTCGACGGTAGTCTGAACAAGCGTCGTGGCATCCGTTCAAACAATGGCGCCTGCATTCTCCTTTGTCTGCTGCGCCTTCGCACATCCAGGAGCTCTTGCACTCCTTTCTACATTGCGCGATGCAGCTGCCCATGACCAAAAATCTACTCTTACGCTTTTCGTCATCGTCTTTTTCAGCACTGATACGATTAATTACGTCGCACGGATTAGGCAGAGTTTGGCAAAAGCAGGACCCATTGCAGCAAATGCCGTCGCCTCCCGGGCAGAGGAAGTTCTGGAGGCCATGCGAAGGAAAATAAAGTAAGTCAACATCCTTAGCAATTGACATGCCGAAATTGAAGAAAGCAAAATTTCTTTTTCTGGGCAGAGCGAGCACTGTTTTACTAAATTTCTATAAATCCTTCGAATGTAAAGTCTAAAGTGAGTGTAGGGTCTAAAATCATATGATATATGTGTCAGGACAATGTATAGTTACCAAACGATTCACCCTCTCGGATGTTATCATCCTTGTTTCTGGACTGTAAAGTTGTCCGCCTACAACGCAAGTAAAATTTGTGATCGCTGTGGGTGCAAAACAGTCCCGTTCGATAGCGGGAATGAACTCTGGGATATATATTCGAAGAGCTTAGGAATGTCCCTTATGTAGTACTTGAAACCAAGGGCGAGTGCGTAAACTTAACGGAAGCTTTTGCACACACTTAGGACTCCTACGACCATGTACGCAAGAATTTTGGTGGAATGTATCTATGTTTTAAAAAAAGAAATGAAGGCCTACACATACCCCACTTGTATGTCAGCTCCACCTTTAGGTGTACTTGTTGGAGAGACATGAGAGAGGCCTTTGCGGTGCAGTGAGTGCAGTCAGGCTGCTGCACCTGCTGCTGGTGCTGGTGATGTTGATGACTCATTGAAGAGGAACGGCGGCGCAAAACAAATAAATGATTGCAGATAAATGCCCATCGTGTGTACTCTCACTTTATGTGGCGTTTCTTTTCGCTTCTATTCTTTCTCGTGTCTTCTGTCTCTGTGCTGTCGACACAATTTTGCAAAGGCAAAATAAGAATGGATGACCGGAAAATTATGATGAAAAATAAATTCATGAATATGATATGCGACGGTGACGAGTAATAGTGAAACTAGTTCCGTGAATCGCTAAAGGTTAAGCGAATTTGCGATAAAGGAGGGATAGTCATAAACATGCAGCCCAACAACAATAGGTCTACGGAAGAAAGATGCAGAATAAGGGTGCGTGAAGATACGAAATTATCTACCAGGGAATCGAATATATTTCTGCGAGTATTAGAATTGCGCAACAAAAGAAGTTGCATATGTTCGGAAATTATCTGATTCAGTCGAATCCCTTCTGAAGTTCTATTAAGGCACGCGTAGTTTTTTTCGACGACTGTTCTGTAGCCAACGCTAACTCCACGCCGCTCTTCATGTTCCTGCGATATGTTTTTACGGTGAGTTGGGTTCAGCACCATAATGCGTTCTACTCCTGTGCAAGCGTTGCCTATGCACGTACATATGATCGTCGAGATTGATTGAAGCGACAGGGTTTCTAAAGGTTTAGTGAACCCTGCCTCCTAGCCTAACATCCGAGGCTTTAGGTCAATCTGTCGCCCCTCCTATGCAACAGTTTTTCCTATGAGGATGACATCACGGTCACACAGTTGATACACATTCTAAACAGAAATGACTAAAAGGGCTGCAAGCTGTCCTCTAGCACATTCCTTTTCATAAAAGGGAGCGCGCTGGAGGAAAGCTTGCTGCCCCTTTATTCCCATGTTGTGGTATTCATGTTTAAACTGATGCGGCTTGTGTGCGGCGGGCCTCCTGCTGGAGATCAGTGTTGCGCCTTTACCGTACCTTGCTAGAGAATATGCGGGGTACACAAGTGGTGGATATGCCTCTGGTTGCACATCCGGTTCCGAGTACTAGTCAAGAGCCTACCTATGCCCATTGTAGGTGGGTGGATTCAGTCATAGCAGCACTCGCAATGGCTGATGTGTCACTCGGGTCTTCAGCAAAGCGAACGAGGACTTGCGCCGCAAGTTTCCCTGTTGGTCTGTGCGGGCAATTGCACAGATTTGACGTGATCCCAGATATAGGACCGCTTTGGCCTTGGCGGTAGAGGCTAGTGTGGTTCTACCGGCATTGCCGGCCCTGGTTCAGGGAACGCCGACTTTGCAGCCACTGCCCATTGATGCCGAGAAGGTGCACCAGGAGTTCCTCGCGGTGGGCTTCTCCAGTATTGACTTGTCATCAGCGGTGTGCACAGGGACCCTTTCCTTGGCCGATGTGAATGCCATGGTAAAATTTAATGGTGTCTGTCCCAGGGATCCCAACCCAAAGGAGCTTCGGGACGCACCGTGACTAGAGGCGTGCTCTATGAAAAAACGACGACGGAAGCGACGATATCTTGGGAATCAAATGCTCTATCAGTTAGGGCTAGCCATTTTGGCAGACGCCCTTCTTATGGGGAACTAGCCATCAGGGTGTTCACTCCATGATGTTTTGAAAGTACTCTACAAGATCTTCGCGAAGGAGTCACAAGTTCAAATTCCTGCCATCTCTTCAGTCAAGATAGAGGTTTACGAGAGATTTCAACAGAGGAAGTCCAGGCAGCACTGAAGACACTGCAGGCCAAGAGTGCTGTCGGACCTGATGGTTTATCGGTGTCAGAGCTACGTAAAGTAACAGCGACCATACTCACATGGATCCTGATTAATTGGTTCGCATTCGCCACGATACCTTTTGAAAAGCCAAGAACAGTTTTTATTCCGAAGTGTGCGGATACGACTGGGCCCGGCGACTAGCGGCCTCTACTGGTCACTCCAATCTTATATCGACTTTCTGCTTAAGTGCTGCTGTCCAGATTGTCTAAGAATAACCGTTTTAACAAGTTTCAGGCTGCATTTTCTCACGGCACCAGCACCTCGTGAACCAATTTCATCTCCAAGCTCTCATGAGAGCTTTGAATAAAAAGCGCCTCCCGCTGTTTGCAGACAGCCTGGATGTCCGCAAGGCATTCGATTCTGTTTCTCATCTTGACTTATTTCCTCCCGAGGTTAGAGGGGTGCCACGGTGGTTTATCGATGTTTTGCGAGAAATGTACCGCCACTCCACTACTACCTTTCGTCAGGTGACTTGACAGATGACATTAGAGCCCCAGCAAGAAGCAAGGGGACCCCCTTTCACCCTGCCTATTAAATAGTGTACTCGACCACTTGCTGACGGCGCTTAACGACTCTTATTTCGACGTGTCACAAGGGGGAGCCTTTCTTTCATGTCTTAAGTTCGCTGATGATCTCCTCTTGGTGTCAGAGACCCTGGAGGGGTTGAATGCGCTACTCCACAAAACAGAATTTGTACGTCCAACTTCCGGCTATCGCTGAAAGCCAAGAAGACGCAGTATTTAGGATGGAGAGTTGACCTCTACATGAAGAGTTTTAAGTACGACCGACCTTCGATTACTGTGGCGGGCCGAACGAGTTCTGCGGTAAAACGTGGTTCATCCATCTGGTATCTGAGCCTTGACTTTTTGTGAATAATGCCCCCAAGGTAGCTGGCGATAAAACAATGAAACATCTGGCCCTCATCGGGAAGGCTTCACTGACACCCTTTAAGAAGCTTCACTGTTAGAGGCAGCTGGTGATGCCAGCTTCCCTATACAGAGCTTCAAACTCTGGAAATCCAAGCTGAAGCCAGCAAACTGGACCACCTAATGAACTCATCGTTACGAAAGCGCTCCATGAGCCCGAGAGTTTCCCAAACAGCCACCTCTAGATGCCATCACGTTGTGGAGGTCTTGGGCTCCTCCAGCTACAACGAGTAGCTCAAGCAACACAACTCAAGGCGCTGGCACGGCTGGTACGCCTTGGGGATGAGTATGTTGACAAGTTGTTGTCCCATGTCCTAAACAAGTGTTAGTGCTATGGACGACTGACTGAGTTGTTCGGAGTACCGGGCTGCGTTACTGAGAAGGAGCAAGTGGCCAAGGCAGTGAAAAAAGGATCCCTTGAGCGGTGGAAGAGGTTACAGAGGAACTATTAGAACAAGCACCTTTTCGCCCACAATACTCAGTTCCTTGCTATTTCAGGCTTTCCCATGATTCCAAACTCTTAAAGGATGGCGATAGTATAAGAGCCCTGAGGATGAGGACAAACATCTACTAGACAAGATCTGTCTCCAATAGCTACCCCACAAACCCCGGCCGACCGTCCCTGTTTGTTTGCACCTATAGGTGCCAGCAGGCAGCAGAAACAGTGTACCACATCTTGCAAAAATGCCGCAGCATGGACCTTTCCCGAATAGAGACTTAATTTTTTAGCGAACCAAACTGAAAGCATGGTGTACGAGCGGTACCCATAGGATACGGTTGGCCATGAGAAACTCTATGTTGTATTTTGTACCTTCAGGCACGACGCTGAAGCTTGATATGATAGTGGTGGAAACAAACGATGTCCACATGGCCGCGTTCGCCGTGACTGGGTCACGAATGTCTTCATGTTGAAAAAGATGTGTGCTCATAAACGGATGAAGTACGAATGCTTGAAACCTTTGTTCCCCGGCAAGAGGGTCTAGGGGCGATGGCGTTTGGGGCCCACTCCATGCGTTTTACAGAAACGCTTGCGACTGCTCAGATGCTAGGACTGACACGGTCCAACCTTGAATGGCTGTCGGCCAAGGCTCTTGGTAGCAACATTGCTCTCAGCAGATTTCAACTTCAAGTTGCGTCTTGATGTATAGGGACAGTTGGCCTCGGCTCTGGGCGACTGTCTAGCAGCTCTTTGTGTTCTTTTTTATGAGTTTGTATGTTTTTAACTTTTTTACTGGTATTAGTAATTTTTTGATTTTCTAGCGCGCCATTACTGGCTTCTTTCCGCGCGCTAGATATCTTAACCCCGTTACCCCCCAGACTTTGCATTCTTTGCCAGTACAACAATATTGACTTTCAGACACCGCGGCACACCTTAGCGGGGACTTGCAGTGCTGTCAAGGGGCCTTCATTGGCGACGCATGGTGGGGCTTCTTCCTCGCCCGCTTGGCCACAGCAAGCCCTACAAACTCTAGGTACTGGTTCGGCGGCCATTCTTCACATTGAAAAAAAAGTAGTACATTTTAGTAACTAGCTATATCGCAATAATTCTTTGGCTTACATCAACGCCGCTAAGACTAGTCTTTCACATGATTTTACTTCTGCCAAGATTCGCACAAGTAGTAGTAAATAATGACGCATATATTTGTTCTCACTGATTTCTATTTGAGTCCTATTCGTGAGAGATTGGTAGCGAAGCTAGCTTGTTCTCATTTGATTTGGTTCCAAAACGCACTATTCGCACTTCCTTATCGCATACCTTTCTTAGAAGCCTAAACATTGGTACTGTCCGGTGATGGCGCCGCTTCCACGGGGTAGTCACTACCAATTCAACTAATAAGGTCTGCTAGAAGATAGCTTCACTAGGTCGACTGATCAAGAACTGGAAGCCTGACCAGCGTTTGCAGATTTCCTTTGTAGCCTCCACGTTTCCGCAAAAATGTCAGCCACGCCAACGCCTATTGATGTAGGGTCCGTGCCGTGTTTCTGCCGCAACGTTCTCGACGCCTTCGTTTTATTACAATAATTTATCTATTTATCAAGGTTAAGTCAGGCGAACAACAATGAGCAATTAGCAACTGATGAGAACATGCATAGTAGTGGAAATATACAGATGGCTTTACGTAGGTCTGCGGACGGTGTGCATTGTCGAGGAGAAATAGCAGGACACCTCCTTGCATAAGGGATGCATTGCAAGGCAATAAAAATGTAGGTACGGACGGCAAGGCGCCACATTACAAGGTAAAAAACTGTCGCGATTTAGCATTGCTAGCACAAAATCTTTTGGGAAAGCACCCTTTTTTCTGCATCCTGCATCTGCATTCGGGAAAATTTTATACTGCAGTACATGTGGCCTTTGTGGAAGTGCTGCTCATTATATATCCGAGCGTTAAAACTATCACATCACACGAAATTCTGTTTCTTGCTGTCATTTTAAACCAATGCTTGGACGTATTTCTATGAAGCCTCTCATTGCAGAATAGACTTAGTCAATGCATTTACTACACTAACGTATGCGAAGACACCGCGCTAAAATCTGCAACGTTGTGTTTGGCGAAATTGTGCGGTTTTTCTAACGGCGTAGCTAGCTCCGTTCTTATGCTTATAAAGAGCACGTGGCGCAGTTTTGTAACAAAGCCGTTAGCAAAGTGGAAGTGTGATAATATTTTAAATAAGTATGCAAACAAAAAGCTACACGTTTAAATAATGTTGATGTGTAAACATTGACAGCCGCTGAGCTTATAATTTCGTACTTCGCTGTAAGCCGCTGAGCAGACAGAAATGTAGGAAAGGAGAGAACTCCTGGGCAGAAGCACTGGCCCATTCGTAACACACACATTAAAAAATACTTTATAAGAAGCTAGAAAAATACAGGTTGCGTAAGCCGACTCGTCGAATATATTTCTCAATTTTGAGATTTACCGAATAACAAGATATCGAACAACAAGATTATTCGCATATCATGATGCCTGACTAGCAGTACAAATCTTTCTTATGAATCTATTCATTAAAAATCCATCTATTCGAATGTTAATTCTATGCCCTGAATGAATCCTTATTAGCGATTGAACATCTGTTCTGAAATTTTAAGGGGGCTTTATGAGCTTAATATTTTCACTTAGCGATGACGGCTATCGATCTTCCTAGGCAAAGGCTAAAAAATGTCGCTAATTTTTGCTGAAGTATGTCTTCTTCCTCCAAAACATCATTCTTCGGAATTAATCCATCAATAGGTTACTCAGCGTTTAACGCCGCAAATTCTGCGCCGGCATCACCGAGGCTTTCTTCGAGAACTGCCGGATCGTACATCGTACTACCTCTGCATACCACTCAGACAGAATTTGCATGACACATTGTTTTAACCTCATTCCTGGCATAACGATCCCGATTTATGGTTCCACCTATCGCTACACTACGGCTACGTTCTGCTATTTGTCCCATGTGCCACAAACTGTGGCATGCAAGCCACCGCGGGATTCGCCTTGCTCACGGCTGCGAGCTTTCCTGAAGCATGGACACCATTCTCGCATATTGACCTGCTTCCTCCGAATTCACGAGCGTTTTTCAAGCCACTAGTTACAGTGAAGAAAGCAGCCAGCTTTCCCATAAGGGTGAGAATTTGGCCGTGCTTATTTCCTGTTCTTACCCCCAAAATCTTCAGGACTTATAGCCCGGTTGTGGTGTCTCGTCCAGCCGTGCCCGCAAAATTGCGCACGGTAACATTATGGATGCCTATTACAATAAAGTTACAGGGTTCCGCCTATTGATGGCCAGCCTGTCGGTTTCCGGTGGTAGTTAAACAATACCATTCGAGGCTGAAAGCACAAGGGGCCAGCGCCTAAGGAAGCAGACGATCTTCCCAGCTGGTGCGTGCCCTGAAGTTTTCTGGCTGTTATGACGATCAACCATGTGTCAAATATCGGGCTGCTGCGCCTACTATGATTATTG
Source organism: Amblyomma americanum (assembly GCA_030143305.2). Taxonomy (NCBI): domain Eukaryota; kingdom Metazoa; phylum Arthropoda; class Arachnida; order Ixodida; family Ixodidae; genus Amblyomma; species Amblyomma americanum. Next base: position 96,507 of record JARKHS020026226.1, read on the forward strand.
TTACTTGAAATAAATAGATAAAATACTAATAGATAAGTATACGAGTAAGAGCGTAGAAAAACTTTTCCATATTTTACAAACTTTCCACTGGTAGTGCTAACAGCGAATTTATAACTTGATTAAGTTGTTTCAGTGTGAGTGTCATACGCTCCCCAAAACGAACCAAAAATCTTGTCGTCTTTAGACCTTTAATCTTTTCAACATTTAGTCTTGTGTCTGTCTTGGAGCAGTGACGCCACGTTAAGTTAGAAAACATTGTATGAAACCAATAACCATGACTGGGAGTCGAACCCTCGGCGGCCACTGCGCGAGAGGACTAGGCTATAGCCGTAGTTTTTTTCTTCTTTACTGCATGGTAGCCAAGCACTCCTTGTGCTAAACTACAACCAATTTTCGCCCTTCTTCTTCTTCACCTTAGTAAACATGGCACATACCCACGCAGGGGGATTGGCCAAGGTATAGTACAAAATGCCAATGCGGTATTTGCGCGGGAAAAAAATAGAGGTGCGAAGAATGAACGCAGATAAAAACTGAAAAATTCAAATGAATTAAAGAAATATGAATTACCGGAAATAGAATCAAGCACTTTTGGACATGAGACAAAATTTTGTGTACAGCTAACAAGGTAATCGATCAGTTACACTTATGTAATCATGAAGGTAGCCGCAAACACTGCTTAACGGGGATCGCTTTGCGCTCGCACTGAACGAGAAAAGAACTGGAAGAGGCAGAGGAAGTCCTACCCTCGAAAGAGGGACCTCCAAATACTGCTTTCTCTGAACTGCGAACCGCCGGCAAGAGAGGAGAAAATGATCTATTGTTTCAACTTGCCCACATGATACACAAAGGTTTGCCGCAGCGAACCCACATCTGCATACGTACAAAAATTAAGTGAGGGTTATGATCCATAGCGCAGCAACAAAACAGGGGACAAACATAAGCGCTTTTAGCGCTTGTGTTTTTCCAATGTTTTCTTGCTGCGCTATGGATCATAACGCATACCCACTAGCCCGAACCATCACCTTGTTAAGCTAAGTGAGATTCTGCATAGCAGAAGCGTCATTGACACCTTACAATGCCTTGATTTACGCCACCGGATATTCTTTGGGTACTTTAAGTGGTGCAAATCTACGGTATTTTCGCCCTGGGCATTGCACACTGTCTTCTTCGTCCACTAATACTGCTTGGGGTGTTTCAGGCTTGAGTGCATTGAGCTGTGGATTGCACACCGTCTTCGTCCACTAACGCTGCCTCGGGGTGTCGGACCCCTGTTTTCGTACTGCAATCGGTTTAAAACCAAGGTAAAACCATGACACTTTTTCCTTCCCAGTGGACAAATTATGATGTGTACCGTAAAGTTACTTTGAAGCGCCGAAACCTGTCTTATATTGTTTGGTGTGGAGTGTGACTTTAACATGATAAAGCATTTACTTACATTTAAATTGCAGTAACTGGAACCATCGACATTCTGTCGACACACTTCGTCCGGGTCCTGCTGAAAGTATATATATTGCAATTAATTAACGCCTGCTGTAGGAAGCGTAAGAGTGGCGCATGCGGTTGCATTCCTACATATTGCCAGGCGACATGGCGGCACCAGTCCACCGGTGTAACATGGGCGTGCTGCCCTTTTATGCAAGAAAGTGGCATCATAGTTGGGTTGCCGTGAGTGTGACCGTCACGTCGTAAGCCACAGCATACGGATATAAAACTTAAATAACACAAGACTTCCATATTGCGGCTCCAGTAGTAAAATTCCCGTGGAATGAAACCCTAATTATTAAACTTAACGACAAGAATAACATCCATTTCGTCTTTTTTGTTAAGATGAAACTATCGCAGTTTGACAAGATCTGCTTAATATTGTCGTATATGGCTCTTGCTGCTGGTACTTATTGAGAGAATTGACGTTATGTTTTTCATTGAGCGGAAAACGAGCTGCTTAGGAGCAGAGGAGTGTTAGTACGTGATGCGTAGTATCATATAGATTACATTGCGTTTGAGATCAAACATCCGACTCTCTGTTTCAACAAGTATGGCGCATGAAATGCTAACATTGCAATATTTTGCGCTTGGAAACACAAGAGCTCAACAACACCAATTACAGCTGCAGTTCTTTCGTAGTAAGGAGTTTACAACGCAATACCAAATCAGTTTAAAAGTGCCGAAAAGGAACTTTTAATTTTCAGCTTAGGTGAATAGCTATGTACCATTAAGGACCTTTGATTTCAGCACAGAGAAAGACGTATTTGCTAGTCAAGATTTTCAGAAACGGAACAAGTATTTACGTATCTTTGCATACCTTCCTTAATGGACATTCTTCGACAGAATTCGTTTGACAGAGGATGTTTAAGCATAGCATGCAGGCTCTGCTGTCATCTTAATTTGCCTATTTTTTGCAGGAATTTAACACTGTGGTGCTGCCGTCTACTGTGGATCAAATAAAAAAATTTCCGTCAAATGTACAGAAGCGACAAAAAAACTAAAAACACCTATATCGTTTCTAACGCATCAGTAAAAGCTTACTCTCGCTCCGTTGCTGTTATCCCCTTCGATGTTGCGTAATGCCGTATCTTCTGCGGGCTGCAGGAAGCTATCGTTCGCTCGCGGCGCCGCTTGAGATGCTATAAAGGTGGCTACAGGAGAGGAGAGAGATGTTTGCGAATAAAATTCTGCGGGGGCGCTTAAGTCTGCTTACGTGGAGGAATGCGAAAGTGTGTGTTTTGAGGATAACTAGTCGGCTCTCCTTGCTGCTCTTTTTCCTCTAAGGAGGATTTGAGAACGTTGGCACTGTTACTGTAATTAAATCCATTTCCAGTTCAATAACACATTTCTTTTTGCAAATTTGGCGCCCATTGCTGCTTTCCCGTGAACCTACTATATCCCCGTCCAGCCTATTCGGCTATCCAACGACTTCTGCTTGTAATTAATAATTTAATGACTGTATGTAAATCAACCTTTTTTGCGTGTAATTATCACTCATCAAATACATTTCAATTCATTCCAGACTTTATTTTTACTTCTTTGCCTATTTTTCACTATTTTGCCGTCCACGGTTGTTCTCACGACCACTCACTATATCGAAGGCTGGGCTATTTCGGCGTTTTTATTCTCTGCTGCCGGAAGCGAAAGCCGTGTGCAATACTCGACCTTCGCTAAGCTGCATCAGTATATATTTGGTTGCCCTCTACAGCTAACTCAACGCCTGGTGCACCCGTTGCGTGCCATTACGATGCACGTCAATCGAGCCAGGAGTGCAATACTCAATGCTTGCTCCCTGCAGTAATTTCACGTGAAGTGCTTGCTTTTCACTAGCGAATGGTTTTGGCATTATAAATCTTCCTCGTCGGAGACACATTACGAACTAAGTACGCACGCGAACGACATCGCGTGTCTCAGGAGAAAAACGTTAATATTACTTACGTAGTGTGTGTAAATAGCGTCAGGCCTTCCTAACGTAATATTATTTAGAGCTAAAAGCTCCTCTGCGGCTCTGAACAGTCAGCTGAAGTGTTTCTAGCACGCAGTGGTTACGGTGGTTGGTAGCTGACCTAAAAGACGCGGGTGCGATCTCAGCCGAGGCGGCTGCATTTCGATGTCGAAGAAATTCTGCAGTGTTAACAAAACATTGCTAAAATGATTGAATGAATGAATGAATGAAACCTTATTTTTCATCAAAAAGAAATAGTGGAGTCATTAATACAGGACGCCATTGGAGATGGCCGCCTGTTTCGCCCATTGCACCAGTGCTCTCTGGTCCACCAGGCGTGAGCTGGTCAGTATCTCCTAGCACTGCTCAATTGTGAGGTTTGTGATGATCGCTAGCTCCTGGCTTTTTGGCATGCCCACACCATGTGAAGGTATTCCCCACCAAATGGGCGTTTTTCTGAATTTAACGTTGGATATATTCTATGCACAAGACTGAGGTGTGGGTATGTATTAGTTTGTAGTTCGCGTGCACTGCTTCTTCCTTCTTAGTGAGTTCTTGGCGAGCTTGTGGGCATGTTTTGCTTTCCAGTCTGTAATGCTGTAATAGCACCCGGTATGTGGTTAGTCTCTCCTTCTCCTCACCAACCTCGCGTAAGCGCTCGGGCTGCGGCGTGGGCGCTATTTTTACCCCGAAGAGTCTCGTGAGCAGGTGTCCATATTGCGATGACCTTTCTCTCCTTTTGGAATTTTGCTGCAGGACTTTTGCCGCCTTTTTAGCTCAAATGGCACCAAATGGCCTGCACTGTAGCGCACACCCACCCGGAGGGGTATCTTACTCCCAATATTTGCTTTTGCTTTCTCGTTTTTCGGTCTATTCCTGTATGTACTCCTCTGATGCGCATGGCTCAAGGGTGCAAGAAATAAATTAAGAAAAGAATTTTTATTGAGCACTTCATTTATTCTTTCTGAAAAGGAAGGTATTTAGGAGTACAGGACAGTAAAGATTTTACTACCCACGGACAGAGAACAGAAACGTCTATATATAGCGGCTACATTTCCCCGCCTAGCCATGTAAACTTTGAGTTAGTAAGCATACCTCCTTCCTTCTTGAAAAAAGGAGAAAACTTCACAGGGGGAAATTTTTCACAATGTATTTATTGGCGATGCTGGCACTGATAAAACTGTTTGTGAACTCCACAGGGATTGTTCTCCCACAATGGTTCACGCAAAAAAATGTAGAGATTAACTGCTGCAAAGAGTCTTTTGCTCATTCCTTCTTTTCATTCAGAGTAAATAAGTGGACTTTTTTCGATAAAAGCACAAACAGCGTTTTTTTCCTCTTCTCGTCTACCGCTTTTAGATGACGTTCGTTATCTTAGTGTGAATTGATGCTTCGCTAAATTTGGCTATGCGTGCTTTTCTCATGTTTTCTCTGTTTATATGCGATAAATCACTTCTCTGAATACCTTCAGCGTTACATGTAGGTATGTGCAAATATATATATATATATATATATATATATATATATATATATATATATATATATATATATATATATATATATATATATATATATATATATATATATCTGCAACAATCTCCCTTGAACTGAACGGATTCGTTTTTCTTATAAGTTGTGGTCTTAATCATAAGATTTCTTGCCGAGGGCCTGCACTGTCTGGAAACCACCTTTAAGAGCATGCATAATTTAAACAAGCTATTAACTATCTCTGCCTGTGCTTTTAGCTTTACGCAGCTTAATAACATTCCAATTGATGTCTTACTGTGTGTGTACCATTGTCGCTTTGTAGCGTTGCTTGCAGTTCGCTCAAGCTCTTCCTCTATGTCACAAATGTTTGTCGTCTTTGTGCATGGAACAATTTAAATTATTTGCTCCTTTAGACAAAACGAGCAAACATGATCGACTCTCTTTGACAAAAAGTTTGCAAAATTGGATAATTGTAAGATATTGTTACGGAATTATTGAAGGTAATAGCTCATATGTAGTAAAATCTATTTCTTTTAAAGCGTTCCTTTCGATCGAATCAAGCAGTTAAAACTGCCACAGCAAACCAATGGGGAACGCTTTCGACGATATTAAAAACGTTAATACAAAAAAAATTTTAAGACTGCCGTCTGGTGATCCGCTGATGTATTGGTTGTTATGGTGAAATCTTACTGTTTTGGATGAAAACTGCCTTCATGAAGGGTTTACCACTCACCACTTCTTTTGTCCAGGTTTGTTGGGTATGATAAGTCTACTTGTGTTGTAGTTGATATAGTCATTGCTCCTTCTATTGCATGCACAATGGTGACTTTTCCATAAAGTAAAGAATGCTGACCCATATTGCTATGCTAGCGTAAAGCTTTCGCGAGACACGTGAGGGTACTCCGTATGTCCCGAACTGAACGTCCGTAGACTTCGGAAACTTGCCTCATATTCGACGCCAATGAGCAGCGGTAACGTCGAGCCTTATAGGCTTGCTTTCAACAACATCCCTTGCAATCGCAAAACGCGCTGTAGAGATTGGATATCGTTGCAATTCTTACCGAAGAACAGCATCAAAGTGACCGTAAGCGACTTCATTCCTATTTTCAAGTAACGTACTCCAATCGCTTTCGCCACCTTCATTAGGCTACGAACAACTGTTAGCCGCGAGGAACGAGCGCTGTGTAACATCTGCGCTAAAGCAGGCCCCATCGTAAAAACAGAACAAAGCAATATGTTTGGCTATTTTGTGTTGTAACATTTTTTTAGCAACGTGTGCTCCGCTCTCGTTGGCTACGCGTTGTTGGAACAAATAGGGAAAATTAGGGAGGCGCTAACACATTTTTATTGGTGCAGATTGGCTTCCATTAGAGCGATTAAAGGAAGCGAGGAGCGAGTGTAATAGAGTTTCAAATTAGGCCTATCTTAGTCGTTCGTTTTGGGCCTTGGAGTCTTACGCATGCGCCGCTCAGCGGTGGTTGCAATTCGAAGAAAATTGCAATTCGAAGAAATTTACTGCAATAAATTCTTGCGCGAAAAAAGCTTTTTCTCGTGTGGTGAAATGGTTAAAGGTTAAATGTTACATAAACCAAAAATCCTAGTAAGAACATTCAACACAGGTCTCTCTGTGTCGGAAAGGAATTTAATGTGAGAAAATGCCCCCGACCAAAATGAAATAACATGACGTTTCGGAGCGCATTCGCTTCCCCCATGAGGTGTGATTGTGGGTAAGAGAGCGTAATTCTGAAGCACCAGTTCTTGTGTTAAGCCACGTTGGCCTCCCTGTTGCCGCCGTCGGCATAACCGAACGAACCGGAGCACCGGACCGTCGCCCATCACCGCAGCATGGGCACAGGTATGGTGGCTAGGGGGAGGGAGGTCAGTCTGCGGAGAAACACACCCGCGAGCTTCCTCCTCGCAGTCGCGCCACGCCCCGCTTTGTTGGTGGGTGGTGCTGTGGAATAGATTGTCGGCGTCGGCTACACCGCTCACAACGTTGCCTTCCCTTAATAAACCGCCTGCTTATATAACGGAATACAAAATAGTCTCTGCCATTTTTGTTCTGAATATTGAGAGACATAATGGGTGGAAATGCTTTGTCTGTCATTGCTGCTAAACGAGCTGCCCGAGCAGTGGCTCAGCGCCACCGCTGACAAAATCCTGGCCTTCGCGCCAGCGAAGCACATGCTTGTAGCCTTAGCCGAGAGAACCCAGAAGTTCGGGGTGCCGAAGTAGAGGCAGTAACTCAACTGGATTCTGTGAAGGCTCGTTGCAAAACTTCGCTCCACAGCTGAACACAGCGTCTACATCGCGAGGGAGTTCAACGCCACCCAAACATTTACCCTCTTGCTACGCGGCACTTCTGCCGGCACTGTGCTCCTGGAAGAACAAAAAAAGATACGGGTGAAGCGAACTGCAAGAGGGTTTGGATGGCGTTGAAGTTCCTCGCGATGTAGAGGCAGTGTGGAGCTGTGGGCCGAAGTTTGGCGAAGTAGAGTCAAGGCGGTGCCTTCGAGAAGACTCTGTTGTTCGCGCCGCCAAAGCAGAAGCTCCTCGCCGCCGCCGAAGAACAGAGCTGAGTTCAAAATTTGCATTAGGGAGTATCGTAATCGTGCTTAATTATTTTTAAAGCTATCCTATAGTAAGCCGCCGGGTAACCGAAAACAGTAAGTATAAGAGGTGGGTAGAGTTTAAAAGTGGGGCAGAACGCGACCAAATTTTCAAGTAATCTGGCTTGATTTTTCACAGGTACCAACGGATATATATATATATATATATATATATATATATATATATATATATATATATATATATATATATATATATATATATATATATATATATATATATATTAGGTGCGGTCTCTTATGCCTTTGATGCCGTGGTACCACGTTTGTGGCGTTCAACTTACAATGGATTCAACAAATACATTTTGAATTTCGCGCGCTCTTCAAGCGTCGATATGGAAAAAAGCTTCGCAAAAGTTGTAGATGGCCTAGATGGTGCATTACGTTCTTGGAATGAAAGAAATGCGCTGAACCAGACGCTCACAAAAAGGCGAAAGGTCATTGCCTTTCTCGGCCTTTTAGTAAGGGTCTATTTTAGGGCAAATATTTCATTAAAAAAACGCAGCTCAATTGTACCTTTTGCATACTTTTCAGCCAGCTCTTTTTCTTTGGGATTTTTTACTTTAGAGCTGACAGTTTTTCTTGTGGGGTCAGTATTTGAAAGGTCAGAGGAAATCAGTAATCTTAACTAAGCAATGTACATTAATTGCACCACAAAAAAAAATATACTGCAAATTCGGAGACACAAACCGCAACGGCACTGAGTTGGTTTCTGTTCCTTAGGAAACTTTGTCAAATGTAAAAATTTGTTTAAATTTAGCTCGGAAGCCAAGCTTACTTTGCAGAACTAGTGAGGACATAAGTAAGCAAAGCGCGTTTTACTGTAGTTACTTGAGTGAAGCTTTCGCCAACAGAAATTATTAGCGCTTTCTGTCGAAGAGAAACCGTACCCACTATGACTACATCGGCACACGCTCGCGATACACGACGCGTTGTTAGGCAATGCATATTAGTGCTGCAAGGTTATAAGCGTACTTCATTCAATTCTGTCTGCAATAATACTTTAAATATGAACGTTTTACACACCGTAGACGCAGTGCTTCGCAAGTGGACTGAGGTCTGGAATTGAGTGAAATAATTTTCGTAATCAATGAAGCCTGTAGATAGGGTTTCGTTCTATTCTCCTAATGTCACATTCAAAACATCGACGTAGTGCATATGTTCTATAGGAGGGTAGCCTTTGCGAAAGCTGACTTGGTGCTTTGTGTCACTGATGCTCAAAGTTGTTATAATTCTTTCAAAATTACCTTAGTGAATACCTTGCTAGAAAATGAAAGCAGGCTGATAGGGTTCATATTTTTCAAGGCGTGCACATTCACTGACATATGAATTTAGAGAATATCAATGTTGTTCTAAATGCTGTGTACGCTCGATGTCTTAAGTGAGTGGGTATACAGATTGGCAACATTTCCCAGCACTTGCCTCTGCTGTCTATCAAATGCCTGCGGTTACTTCACCCTCACCTGTAGCTTTAGCCCTTTATATTGCTTACGTGCTTCATCTGCGAGCGGAATGTTATATTCTTCCATGTTAGTGCAACCGTCATTAGTATCATAATAATATCGTCTACGGTATAGATCAAGAAAGATTATAAGGCGAAAGTCTTCAATGGCTCATACTCGCGGTGACTGCCCGTCCGCTCACGTGACCTCCGTTACATCGCCCATATGTCACGTGGCGGCACGCTTGCGCAAGCTGTTCGTGTCCTTTGTCGAGAAATGAATTCAAGCGCGGCAAATTCAAATCAGTGCAAACGGCTTTCGCCTTCCCGCAGTTAAGAGATATCAAAGTGTCTCCAACGAATTTTTACTTATATTTTTTTAGTTCGGTTTACAGTTAATTTCTTCCATTGTGAGCACTGATAAATGTGGCGATCCGAGAGCACCTGGCCAGTCTACATCCTCCGTCTTTCGTCCCTGCGCAGTTTTTCTCTTAAGAATAACGCTCCAACGCCTTAACTCGCCGATCTATGCACCTTCCCATCAGGCGAGGAGCACGCCGAGACACCCCTCTCTAGACTGTTGCAAACTAGTTCCACAGGCGCTTGCAAAGCGCAAGCGCAGTGTGCGCGTATCAGCCCACGTAGGAATGTGGTTACACCGAACCCTCGTGCAATTGTCTATACTAAAGTGCATTTCTTGTACATTGAGCGCTGTTTCGTGTACTAATCCCATACCTTGCATCTCCTTCCTAGTTGTCATTGGTCTCTGCGCAATTACTTGTCAAGGAGTAATGTACAAACTAGCTCAACATATCGTTCTACTCTACACATTATTTCTTCTGCGATGAATACTGCTTCGTGTTCTAATCCTTCAGCGCCGGGCCTGTCTACTTCGTTCCTCATTTGTCACTGCCATCTTACATGACATGGAAGTGTTCCAACTAGCTCAATTTCCATTCTGTACTACCGTTCTTTTCTTTTTGAAGAATGAAGGTGTTCTGTGCGAAAATCCGAATGCGCCGGGCCACTCTCCGGGCTCAGTTTTTGCCATGGCTCTTGTCGATGAAATATGTACACGCTGGCTCAGTTTTCCAATCTGCGGAGCGTTGCAGCCAAGGGAAAACGCTTTTGCTCAAAACCGTGGGAAGTCAGAAAGTGGGTGCTCAACTGTTTCATCGCGCCCGCAGTTCTCACTCACAGGATAGTCTCCCATTGCGATTAAGTGGAAGCAGGCATTTGTATACACATCTGCCAGTCACAGGTGACACACCAGCATTCCACAGCTGCAGGATATGCCGGACAGTAGATTAAGTTGAAAAAAAGGGGTTGAAGTGGTGCACACAGCATGTCAAGTTTTCTGGCGTAGACCATGGCGCGAAAGTCTCGTTTTGGCGAAGCACCCACAGATGTCTTGCTGACTCGGCTGTTTTCAGTAGTATCTGAATAGTAGTGTTGGTTCTGCCGTGGAACGATCAAGCTGCACCGTCAGCTAAGCATTTTTCGACAATGCCGCTGCATCCTGGTATGCACTGGAAAATGATGCCATGATCCTTTTGCAGTGCCCGGTGCTGTAGATGTCATTTCTCCGCTACTAATTGCTCGTGGTCTCCATTGCTTAAGGCAGATTTGAGACAGCGTAGGTTAACTTCAGATTAGCAGAACACAGCCCATTTATGGGGTGTTTTTGGACCAATGTGGAGCACAGCAGCACGAAGAGTGGCCAATTCTTTCTCGGTGGAGGCTTCAGATGCGAGATTAGTGGTTATAACTGACCTGTCTAGCAGGAATGACCACAGTGCAAGCTGAAATATAGAGGAGACTTAGCCATCTGTACACATATGAGTGCGGTCACCGTATTCGGCATAGAGTAAGGACAGTGTCCATTGTGGAAGGGCCGACGCCGATAAGTCCAATTTTTGCACTATCCTAGGAATTCCAAGGCACACACATGGCTTCCGCAGACGCCACAGCACAGAGGAATGTCGTGCCTCCGGGGTGAACTGTGATGAGGTGGACGTCTCGTGGGCTGCCACAACCTTTGAAATTGCAGTGTGGGGTCTCTGTACCGGCATTGACGCAAGTTGATGCAGAGAAATCGTTGCTAGAGGGCTATGTAGGTAGAAAGCGGGTAGTCCTTGTTGATAGCAGTAGTTGCAACTCTTGATGCGCTGTTAGGGAGCCCTAGGTATGGGCGAAGGCCTTGTACAGTATGGAGGGCACGCACATTCGTCTTAAATGCATCTCATACTGATTCACGTCTCACCAACAGGTAGTGATGATCATTTCAAGCGCATCCACTATAATATCAGCTAACTTCCTCGCATTGCCGTACCTCCATAAAAGCATAAATGTACCATTCTACGATTACTTTCACTGCGCTCTGTAATTCCCAATTATTACTCCCCCTTTTACCAAGGATGTGCGTGGTGCTAGGGAAAAGTATGGAATTGTTTTCGTTTTTTTTAATCCTAGTGCTGACCACGAGCTCATTTTACTGAAAAAAGGACGTGAGGACCGCAGATGTTACTCGGCTTGAATGCACTACGTGAAAAACGCCGCTTTTCCTCTATCTCTGTCCGTGCATCCCTTTTAAAAGAGAACTCGAAAAGGCTCGCAAGGCGCTTGAAAGGCACCTCTTAAAAAGCGAAACACATGTTCGGTGCTTTCAAATCGCTCCTAAACGCCTTAAGCAACCTTCTCTAACTTTCTTCCGTTTCTTGTATTTTCTTTGTTATTATTCCTGCTCTTCTGACGAGAGATAAAGCCAAGGTTCATTCATCGGGACACGTTTCCGACAGCACGGGGCTGAGCGACTTCATGGCACATAGGGAAAAACGTGTTCTTACTCCAGTCCTCATTCCGTCGGAACTGATTTAGCCCACATGCTTGTAAAATGCGTCCTTCGTGAAGTCTTAGTGCTCAACGATTCCAACGGAGACATTGAAGCCACAGCTACAACAGTGAGAAGCAATGGCGACTCCAACAATTCTGTTCTCAGTTCTCATTGGTAAGGGCCGCTGAAAATTGTCTTCTTGCACGTACCCCGAGAAATCTTCAATGTAAGGAATGCGCAAATGTTGTTTAGACCACTGCTTTCACTGGCTTCTTTTATTACATTCTCACCCCTGACTTAGTGTAAACATTTAAACCAGTTTTCAGGTGCCTGCAGTGACGCCAACAAACTGAAATGAGCTTTGTAATTTGTCCCTCAGTGTTATGTAATGGGCATGTATTTCCGGTATCCGCGACAAATGAGGTATAGCGCCGGTGCATGAAGATGCAAACAGGTATCGAATGGTAAGTACGCAAAACGCTATGGCCTATAATATGAGCACGTTGTCTTTAGTGGCGAGCAGGTTTTCTTTAGCGGACTGGCAAACAGCAGCATATTGTATATTTTTCTTCCCAGTTGCTTCTCCAGAGAATTTAGTATCCAATGGCTTTTCGATTTAATTGTTATCGATATGTCTGAGTAAGCTTTTTGTGGTTAATTGCGCGAATTAAATTAGTGAATAGAATTTCTTAAGATATGACCACCGCCATGGGAGCTGTATGAAATTTTATAAGGCATTTAGAAAGGCGTATACAGAACTTATTGCTACAAACGGCTGTTATATAATTATGGCTGAAATCAAGAGACAACAGAAAAGAGAAAATATTCCAAGGCATATGGTGACATGCGTCAAAGTTTTTGGAACTAATATTTAAGTATTTTTATATGCGCGCGGTCTCTGCCTAACAGATTTAGTAAACAAAATCTTTGGTTGAAGCACCTCAACATTTTGCAGCATACACCTGCTCTCAATACTGTGTTCAAAAACAATGCACGCTGAATTTATGAGCGAAAGTTTGGACGAATTGTGGGCCTCAAAGTTTAATCGGATGTCATCTTTTCTTCACTCCAATGTGCACAGAGCTACATGAGAAAGAGAATAACATGTCTGTCTATTAGTTATGACTGTTAGGCTCGGAGCATGCTTTTTTCGGCTTCACGTAGATTAGCAGGTGAAATATTTCGCATGACGAATCGGTACATGCATTGAGGTAGGGGTAGATTGCTGTGGGGTTCTTACACTCAATGCGAGAGTAGAAGAAAGCTGCTGTTGAATGAATGCTGTTGATTCTTTTTGGCTCATTGAGCTAGTTTAGCTGAAGGAGCTAGATATCAAACAGCAGCCATCGCGGGAAGAATTACGCAGAACGTAGCCTCTTTGAGAAATGCAGTCGCTGTTTTGCCATCAATATTGCTTCGGTCGAAGGAATCCTTTTAAATACTGTGATTGCTTTTTCAGGTCTTTTCCTAAGAGATGAGGCCGCGTCACAAGAGGTCGGGCCAGAAGTACTTCCTATGCAGGTGGTAAGAAGGAGCTTCGAAATTGTTGCTCGCCAGTGAGCTAACTTTCTCGGTATCTCGGTATGCGTATCTCGGTAGGCCTCGTTTGGTTCATGATTCTTTGGTGCCTCATGAAATTTCCTCTACGAATTGAACAAAAAAGTTAAAAAGGCAGCAAGAACGAAGATATGTCAGGAATAGATATTTCTTTTGCGCTCTTCAAGGTCACAGCGAAGCTTTATTCTTTTAACTAGCGCTTTGGAAAAAGATTACGAGCCGCTATTTATTCACGCAACAGCTAGCCTGGACCACAGATAACACATATATACAAAAAAGTACCACTCCAAAAGCACGTTTCAGGTTATTTTCTCTCTATGACCACATGACAGCCCCGCATTGCACTACAACTAAAATATTGCTAGAATTTTCCGTGTATTTGACACATACAGACATGAAAACGCGCAACATTTAACGCCAGAGAGTCAAGAAACTCGGGTCGCACAAAATTCGGAGTCGTCGTCGATCGGTGTGGTTAACGTGAGCAAAAAATACACGAAAACCTGGAGGGGACCTATCGGCTCCGCCTCAAGGGTATGGCGCGATAGCGTATGTAATGAACGCCAGATGACATGAACTATTTGGACAGTCCACACCTAGGTTTCTCTCTGAGGCCACCTGCTAGAGTCATCTTCGTGATTTTAAATGCGAAAGCATTTCTAGGCTATGTCGACGGGGTCGTGTCACCAAACGTTGTCCGCAGCAGTTGTGAGATCTTCATAAAGGGCAGCATCAAACGAGTGGATGTAATCGAAAGAGGGTGATCTGAGGATGACGTCGCAAAAAAGAATTATGCCGATAGGATGACTAGTTAATTAGAACCAAAAATATAAATATCGGCAAAGCGCGGACTTCGATATATTGAGTGGACGGTAAAATGGAAATGGACGTGTAAATAGCAGCAAAATGTTTAATAAATACAGATAAACTGTAAAAAAGAATTAGAAAGTGTTTAGGAGATAAAAGGCGATAGAAAAAGAATGAATTATTAGAAGTAATTGTGTAATAATGAAAAGAAAAAGGTAATGGATGGGTAAGTAGAGTGGGCGGGTATATAGTCAGTGAGCGGGAATGACTCATGGCGCCAAATTTGAAAACTCGAAATGGTTGCTGGGATGAAATGCGGATATAATCAGAGTTAATCGATAACCAATCAGTCAAGTGAACGGGAAAGCAACCATGGCGCCCAATTCGAAAGGCGACCAGTGTCGAGGAGGCGCCAACACTTTCGCTTTCTTCAAATGGGAGTAACCGCAGTGATCTCAAAATTTTTTCACTCCCAAAGCCAACGCCGGATTTTCTGGAGAAAGGGCAACTGTAGCTATCGCGTTAAAATATCCAGAGAAGCAACCTAGCAGTCAGGTGCGCCACGTAGGTCACCTAACCTTGCGGTTTCATCCCAACCTGCATACTAGATTTAGAACAAACATCGCACCTTGGCAGGCGGTAGTTAAAATAATCATTTTTCACGAGAGGTTACTCCGGAAGAGCAACCTGAATCACACAAGCCGCAACTTGGCAGGACCTGCCATCACAGGTAAGTGGGGATTATTTTAGCCGCTACACCACTGCGCCAGGAGGGGTATGAGAACTCCCATGGATCGATGAATGCAAAGTCGAGAATGACCAATCTCGCATATAAGGCCACTAACCCATTAAAGCTGTCGCGTCATACCCTTAAGACGGAGCCAAATGTCCCCTCTAATTTTTTTGTAAACTGTTGACACAAAGCTTTATATCTTCTATATCTTCTATGCTTTAAAATCATCGCCGCTAACCTGTAAGCTTCTGAAGCTGATAAATCGCTGCAGCTTGTCATATACAGTTCTCACTCGAATGTGCCACTTTGTCTTCGTGATCATTTATTCGATGCGGCCCGTACACGAAATCAATATTTTCTGGTTGTGCTTTCTTCCCATAGTAGGAGGAAGCTCCTTTACTGCACTACACAATCTGACGCTACATGTGGCGTCCAGTCGCAGACAACTTTCAGGTTATTCATCGCTGTCGCTTTCTCCACTCCTTCGGAAATGCTCCTTTACAGTCTTATCTTATAATTCTTCTTTTCCGATCATTTCGGTCAAAATTTCTATGAGTTAGAACGTTTTTACGGCCATGTGGGTAAGGGTGCCAAAGCAGTTTTTGTAATTGTGTATAAAAAGGGAAAGAAATAAACAACAACGAAGCTGGGCTGAATCGAAACCGTTGCATTCACACAGTACACATGAATACACGCTGCAATTTACATCAAATATGTTAACGCGCGGATCGCACTCTTTCTCATTTATACATATCTAAAAAGTGTGCATATATTTCCCAGGCACTCTAAATGTCGCTGCTCATTATTGCCTTTCTAGCAAAAAAAAAAAAAAACTGTCGTCAAGGTTGACTGTCGGACGCGGTTTATTTCATGAAGAGGCACGCAGAGTTTGAAGGACGAAGTTTCGGGGTTCAGAACGATTCATAAACTTAGGCGCAAAGTACAAGATAACAATTTATTTAAAAGGTCTCATTCCAAAAGTATCCCTTCTGTTTCTCTAGATGCCAGTACCGTACACCATGTGTCGAGTCAACGTCAACGATATGGTGCCCTGCACGGTGAGCTTACCGCTTTTTTCTTTGTTTCCGCTGCGGGAGCGCAGTATGAATTCTGGTATATTAAAAGCGGCCCTTTTTTCATTGCTCAGCTTGGAAAACGGGATATCTAACAGGTGTCATTATTTTTTATGTGTATGTGTGCCCCGCTTTGTAATTTCTTGCAAGGCACGTGGGGGATTCCGACAGGCGCCAAAAGCATCGCACCTTGCGCAATATTTTTGAATTACACAAACGTTCGAGATTCCGCACACATGCCAGCATTGCGCACATATGGCAAAAAATATTAATGCTTTGAAGGGTTTCGAAGATACATTTCAGAATTCACGTCTGAGAGTTTCTGACACAAAGCTTTGTCTTTGCTAACTGCGGCAATGAAATTTTGCGTTTCATAAATGCGCTAAGCGCTTAATGAAGAGCCTTGTAAAGAGGCGTCCTGCGCATTTAAGTGCGGAAATATTCCCAACTACTGGCTCTGAACCAGCAGCACATGAGGAGCAGGTAACCCAAACTGTACCTTCAGCTTACGAAGAATGATTATTACTGGTATTAAGTCACGTAGAAAGACTTCAAATGTAGCCACGTTTGCACGCTTTTGAGTAAATTGGTTTGAGCGCTCGTGATGCAGTATTTGCGCTGAAACCAGACGCACATTGAGCCCTTACTGCCTTGTAGTGACTTTTTCTTGATATGTGAAATTTCTATCGTTCACCCAGTTATTCTGGGGCTACTTTCAAGTGCTTGCAAAAATCATTATGCATCTGTAGCTTTGGTCCTCTTGAAAAGCCAATAATACACTCGCCAATATCATATAACGTATCTGAAGCTAAAATGTAGCAAAAGTATATAAAATAAGATCTTTAGCCAGAGCAGATTTTACGTCACTAGCGATTGTCAGCACACACCGGACTGTACATTTGCACGGCTTTTAGGTGACTAGCCTTCAAGCAATTAACTTCAAGTGTGCTTGGCATTCAGTAAGAAATGACTTATTTTAAAATATTGCTTTCAGCAATGCTCGAAAAATAGAGCTAGTGTTTTAAATGGAAATAGAAAAGCAGGAAGTTGTCGCACGTGAGAAGGATTATACGAAAAATTGAAGCGAACAGTGAACAAATAGAGAGCGTAATTCTAGAGTTTGTGACCAACTTCACTGAAATTCTGCATTAAGTACTCGATGGCTTTTTGTAGCAGCTTCATTCCAAGCATTTAATTTGTAATGTCTCGAAGTTGCACTTCTGACGCATGAAATCCTGAGAGCCGTGCTTCAGACAAAATACAGAGAACGCAAAGTATCGCTTTTCTGCGTAACCTAAAAGAAAGCGCGCACTACATATGAGCGTTAAAATGCCAAAAAGTTGAAACAAGCGGACAATATTGTTTATCTTGGTCTTTGATTATGGCGTTTATAAAGGCTATAGTAGGTGTCATTAAGAACAAGCACTTTTTGCTGTAAACAAATTTAGGCACAGATTATGGCGTTTATAAAGGCTATAGTAGGTGTCATTAAGAACAAGCACTTTTTGCTGTAAACAAATTTAGGCACAGAACTTCTGAGCACAGTCAGAAGCACGAAAACACGTTAAGCTCTTCGCGAGCTTTATGTAAGCAAGATGTAAGAGCCCACAACTACCCGAGCTGATCACTTTCAGCTTCGGCAAGTTCCGACAATATGGCTAGCACACATCCGCAGCAGCTATAGGCACAACTAAGTGGACGCAACCTGCAGCGCACCACAAAAAGACGTGGCAGATTAACAACAACACATACGAAAGTGCAGTCTATCTTCGACCTATGCGCCTCTTTTAAAGGTATACATGCTGCATCGCGTACCTTCATGGTGCACCGACATAGCACCTGGTTCGGTAAATTTACGGCGAGAGCTATTAAGGACGCGTTTTCTACGCCTGAAGCATTGTGGCCGTAAAACACCACTTGACGTCACACCTGACGTCATAACTGTTCACGCTGAGTAGTCGAAATACAGTGATGGCAATGATGTCTCGATAAGTTTAACTAATTGTCAGGGATGCAGATTAGATCACAACGACAGCAATCATGAGGCCACGAGTTCCGTCTTCATTGTCTGTATCACTCTTCCTTGTTTCATTCACTGCTCCTGGCGTTCGCATTGCATGGATTAAAATGTGTGAATGTCTGTGTAAGCGACCATGTGTGACTCAGAGTGGCACACATGAGGCACAGTTGTGAGCGATGCATGCCTAACCTACAACCCCACTCCTCAACCGGGCACCGGCGGCCTTCAATCTCGGGTTCCCACGGGAGCGCATGCATTCCTTCAGTGAACTGACGCAGGCCTGCAAAACCTAGCGTCGGCTGTACCCCCCCCCCCCCATCCCTCTTTCGACAATTATCATCAGACACTTTGGAGGCGGCTGGAAACAGGCACCATACCCTCCCTCCCCTTATATAAGCTCGCGCTACCACCAAGTCCACACAAACCACTCCTGTACCCTCTGCCACAACCCCAAAGCAACTCCCGATCATATCCTTTTCCTTTGCCCGGCGGATCCTCCCCGCTGGGGCTGGAGCACCTTACCACTTGGGAGGCTTGGGAGACCCTACTGCGCTCCGGGGACCCTGACAAGCCAGCCATCGCCACAGGCCGGGCTGCCAGCGTCATGAGCCTCCGGGACATGAACGTTTGAGTGCAGTGGAGCCGTGCGGAGGCCCAAGGACCTGTGCGTCCTAAACTCCCCTGTGTGTAATAAAGTTTCCACCACCACCACTCCTCTTCCAGACTTAACCCCCTGTCTCCTAAAGGACTGCAAACGGCTATGCCAGCATTTACAGCAGCACGCACTTCTGACAAGAGTAGCTGAACTCTCCAAATGACGTCCACATGTCGCCACGGTTGTGCAGACATGAAGAGTAAGCTTTGTGTCAATTTTGTTTCTCCGCGCAGGTGTCGCCATACGCCCCAATGTGCCCTCAAATGAGAGGCACCTGCTGCAGAGGGTCTTGTGTCTGCACAAGCTATCCAAACCCGTGCATCATGGGTAGCAGAGCAGCCGTGGAGCCTGCCTACCTTGGATTCAGGGCCAAGAGGGATGCTCACCACGACGAAAAAACTGGCGTGAAACATTGCTTGCAGAACTGCAGGAATGTCTGTAAAGCGCCTTCCTGCCAGAAGAATCAAAATCGTAAAACGTGCAAGAGCAAGTGCATGCATCGATGCCGAAGCGAGTGCCGCATACTTTATCACCACTGATGTGCCCCTTTGGCAAGTGTGACTTTCTGGAAGTTAAGTGAATAATAAAATAAGGTGAAACAAAGGCCAAAGTAATGCCTCTCTTCTAAAACCGCTCTACATTGAGGAACAAGTTGATGTAAAAAATCACCTGAACACAATAGATACTCTACTCCAAGTGACCTAATGTGCGTAACTTGGACGCCAAAAGTGTCTGAAAGGAAAGACTCGGAGTTCGTCTAATTACAACTAGCTGTGAATATGCGCAAGCGGAAGAAACTCACTGTGAGCTGCCAGGCGCGACCGCACACACCATGCAAGTGCAGAAGGAGATTTTCCCCAGTTCACTTGGGCACCTACCAAGTGTGGCAGGTAGCTGCTCGCTCTTCTGTGCTCCAACATCCGTAGGTGACAGCGTCCCTCCCGTGGCAGGCGCGTTGTGGTCTGTACTTTTTGTTCCTAAACTAGATGAAGAAATTTCGCCGTTTCCACTTGTTAGTTAGCCCTCTGCGAACCTGGCAGGTGACAGGATGCAGCTGGCTGTTCTATGTACCAACCGAGCGAACTTCCGCTCATTCCTTCTACCCCTCTTTTCCATTTTGTCCCTTGCCAAACATAGAATCTGGCAGATTAAAGCTGGGTCTGCAGCGTTTCTGGCAAGTGGCACAATCTGATGAAGCAGCGTAACTACCTTCACTGCAGGGAAAATATGAATCCAGTATTCCTCTGTCGTAGGGAAGCTGATGCTACTTATCCCAGCTAAGTTTCTAATCTCATTCGCTCTGCCCTCCCCAAACCTTTTATGGAGATATGCTTCTGCCACTACTACTGGGAGAGAGCAGCGGACTGCCTCGGCTCCGGCCACTTCCCAATCTTCCGGAACCTTTTTTTCTGAAGGCGACAGAAAAGGTGTACCGGATAACTAAGTGGGCTCAGTACAGGGCCTGGAAAAAGGAGTTTCCCCATCACCGGATCTCCTGGCCCTCCTTAGCACATGCTGCCCAGGGCGCCACCGTGTCCTGCTCAATCCCAGCATAGCTCCCTCTCCCGTAACTCTGCCTACTAGGCTTCTGAGCTGCCAGGAGGCGTGCATAGCGAAATGTCATGGAGGCGGTGGTCCTCGAGCCTCTCACCTGGTTGGCGTGGGCCACCAATTCTGCCCACGTCAGCCAAATAGGGTTGCGCGGAAACCGCTGCACCACACACTTTATCGAAGACATTGTCTTTATTCTCTTCACCCTCGAACCAGCATATAGACGTCGCCCTCCTGGTTCTGCTGGACGCCATGTCAGCCTTAGGCAGCCTGCCACACGACACCATCGAGCAAGCACTGAACGACTTTGAAGTGACGGGAATCTTGCGACGTTTCATCATTGCCTTCCTTTCTAACTGCTCCATGTGGTGCGGTTAGGGGGCATATCTTGAGCTCCCCTCGCCCCATCACAACTGGAGTACCTCAGTACTCGGTCCTCAGTTACTGCCTGTTAAACGTGGTCTTGGCAGACCTCCCCTCCTCCATTCAGCAGGACCGTTGTCACAAGGTTTCCTCCTCCGTGTATGCGGAAGAGCTGGCACTGCGGGTCTAAGCCCCGAGGAAGCAGATCACCTCAGCCAGGCAGGCCCTCCGGCGTGCTCTCAATGTGGTAAAGGAGTTCCTGGCAACCAGAGGCGCCACCCTCTCGGCCGTAATGTCGTATGTCCTACTGGTCCGTCCGAGAGGAATAAGAGCACAGCTCGAATCGCTCCCGCAAAACCAATGGCCCCAACTTACCATCGGAACCCAAGGTGAAGTACCTGAGTCTCGTAGTCGACAAGGCTAAAAAGCCCGCCTGGCCCACTTGGGCGCGTCGGCCGGGCAGCCCAACGCCTCCTGGCCCGGGGCAAATGTTTCACCTCCACCTGGATCATCTGCCTGTTCCAGGCAGCGGCTACATCATCCAGGCTCTTGGCATTGCCACTTGTCACTTTCCGGCCAACCCGTCTTAATCGTCTGCAAACTGTCCGCAGGAGATGGATCTGTCGTCTCCTGAGCGCGCCACAGCCATCGCAGTGTGCAGTAACCTTTTCGGAGGCTGGCGTGCGCTTCACAAACATCCTGCACATCCAGAGCGCCCTGACATAGATGGGCCAGCTTGATCACGCCCCATATGGTGTTGCCATCTGGCACATTACACTGCAAGTTACGCTGAATCTAGACGGGATGTCAAAAAGTGGCTCTGCTGTTGCGTGCGCCTTTCAGATGGCGCGAGATATGACAGAAATTAGTTGAGCCGTGACAGCAAGCCTAATCGGGTTTTCTTGATTCTAAAAAACTGATATGGTTATTACTAAGGGCCGTGTGCAGGTAACTAATTGTAATCATTATTCGCGAGCCATTATTAGGCGAAAGCATAAGGAGCGCATGAATGCGCATTATGAAACAAAAGCGCGAATAAGGACTTGGACGAAGGTAAAGACGACACAACGAGCGTTTTCCTGGCTCTGTGCGTTGTGTTGGTGTCACACTCGAGTGCACTCGGTGTGCTATGAATTCGTAGTAGAAAAAGCAGTACGTGTGATTGTACTAGTGCGTATAATCGATCATTCAACCTGATTAATAGTCGTTTCTGATTATGCCATGGTATGAGTCATGTCATGACATGACCGGTTAATGTATCGCTTGCTTGGTGTATATGAAAGCCAATGTAACATGAGCAGCAGTATGTGGTATGTCTATCACGGAGTGCTAAGCATGACACGTGATGTATTTTCATGACAAGCATGTCTAAAGTCGACATGACTGTGCTAGCGTTACTTAGCATACCATGGGACATCGTCAAACCTGAAGTGACGCCGATAAACCGGAAGAACTGCCGGTCGGAAATGACATGGGAAGTCTGACCGGAGGAGGCGCCACCGAATGGGAAGCGACGTCTTGAAGTGATGTGACCGCGTCGCAACTCTTGCAGCAACGCCTTGACGAATTCTTTGCGCTATGGCTTCGAAATAAGCAGACGCCTGGATACTGCACAGGCTGTATTCCGATACCGATAGCGCAGGGAACTCGCCAAGCTGTAGTCGAACACTTCCGGTTCAGTGACGTCACTTGCGGTTGTTACTTGCAGTTGGTAGTAAGTAATCGATCTTATCTAAAGGCAAATTTTTATATATGTCTGTCGGATTTGGAACCCACTGCCACTGGGTCGCCAGCCGCGCATGTTTTGGACTGGACAATCTAGACACTTTGACTTCATTCAGCTATGAGAGGGGATGATGTGTTTTGTTGTTGGCTTAATTTGAGTCTTAGTAATATGCTAATCAGCAAATTGAACTAAAGACGTGCAAATTAGTGAAATGCTATTTAGAGTGCCATTATATGCCTAATTCATCAGAACAGAGCGAAAATGATGTTGTGATAATTATGATAAATGTGTGAATGTTAATAAAGAACGGTTACAGTGAAGCCGGAGCTTAAGTGTCCACGCAATATTCTTCATTGCTCTCTCCTTCATGTGTGCTGTCGCAAATTTGCGCCAAAGTAAGAAATGTTGAGGCGTCTTACTAACTAGCGTAAAACTCTTGGGAGATGCGTAAGCGCACCGTGCATAGGGTGCTAAAATAAGCATTCAGATACAAAAAAGTTAGCGACATTTGGTGCTTATGACGTGCGCCGAAGGCTATCTTTATGACCCTTCTTTCACTACAACCCGTTGCAATCACGAAATGCACTGAAGTGGCTGCCAGTCTTAGCACTTCTTGCCGAAGATAAGAGTC
Organism: Amblyomma americanum; assembly: GCA_030143305.2. Lineage (NCBI taxonomy): Eukaryota > Metazoa > Arthropoda > Arachnida > Ixodida > Ixodidae > Amblyomma > Amblyomma americanum. Next base: position 119,442 of record JARKHS020026226.1, read on the forward strand.
ATTGTGGCCGTATGTAACTCCATATGAATGGTCTCGTAACATCTACAATGACTTTCCCCACCTTCATTAGGCCGCCAACAGCTGCATGCCGCGAAGAAACAGCGGCGAGGAACATGCGCGCTGAGGAAAGTTCGATCTTAAAAAATTAATCTAGAGTTTAGGGCTAGTTAACCTGGTTAACAAGGTGCTACGAACTGCTCGAACAATAATAATAAAAAATGAGTTTGCGTTTTTCTAATTTTATATTTTTGCTCACAGACCTTCTTTATACAAAATAAAAAACTGAGCAACCGGAATAGTAGAAGTTAAAATACAGCCCATTCTTTGGCGTCCGTTCTTGGCATAATAATCGTACGTATGCGTCCCTCAGCGGGCCGGTATACATCCAGGGTGAACACTTAAGGGTGTATTTTGATTGCAAATAATTATCGCAATGAGGTCGTCCGTAAATGAAACTATTTTGTTCCTGTGAAGATTATTATAATGTTGCTGGAACATGTAATGGCCCTGCTGTCTTCTTTCCATCAAATCTATACAAATCAAAGCAAGGAGCCAGCTAAGAAAGAGTGAAGCTTTGTTATGTTTCATTGTTTGATGACCGAAGCCGCTTACCCAAGCCTGATCTTTTTCATGTCACGCAGTGGGTGACGAAATTTATTTACAAGGCTCTGGCTGTATGAAACTGCTTCTACGACTTTGCGGTTTGTCGTAGGCCATTTCCGCACCATATTCTGAAAAGTTTTTCTCCATCTTTAAATTGAGCACCGCTGAGAGGCGCGATGATTCTGACTTTCTATGACCACCGATAACAATTATGGTGATAGCCACCGAAGGCCCCAATTTGTTCCTCCTTACTGGCGTAGGATACTCCGCAGAGTTTTTTTTTTCGCGCCTAACGTTTGTTTGCAGTCAACGCTTCAATCCGTGCATTCAACACACCCACGTGTCAATTCTGAAACCGGAGGTGACTGCACCCGGCTTGTACTGAAAGTGAACGTGTGTGTAGCTGGAATTTTGTGATCATGCTATTATTATGAGCATGTATTTCCTAGCCTCCAGATGCATCTAGAAAGCAAATAGGTCGACCTACACCAAATGCTCGAGGTCTGAATGAAGGCCACTTTTGTCAACATCTTGTACACACGCCTTAAGTTTATTTATTATCGGGAAGTAAATTTACTGCTGATCTCTAATCTTGACGCTAGAAATTTATTTCTCGCACAGCGTTTAGAGTTCGCTGCGATGTTTCTGCATCGTTTAAACTCGACAGAGTCTTTCGGGGGATGAACCAACCGTTTTTTTAAATATTCAAAAAGTTTACAAATAAAATATATCCGCAACGCTTGCAAAAGGGTCAAAATTAGGGGTCGCCCAACACGACAGGAGTGGTTGGGACACCGATCAGGTGACACGTTACCCACCGCTGTCACGTCTGTTCTTTGTGCGGTTATGCTGTCAACGAGAACAACATATGTTGCGTCAAAAAAAAATTGGGGTGATATTTAAGTGCGCTCACTTTGCAGCCTTTTCACAGGAGATGCTGTTAGTTCTTTTTTGAAACCCTGAATTGCAAAATGAAATATAACGAAGGACTTTCCGTGTCGATCCCTAAAAGAACACAAAAACATGAGGATAAAAACTTCAAGCCGGCCAATAGTAATTCGATTTTTCCTGAGCGCAGGAGAATGAGGATGCCGACAAAACGCACTAATATTTTTCCTGAAACCCCTTAAAAGCAGAGTGTTAGGCTTTCAACAGAAAATGTTATAGTTTGGCATGTAAATTAAAGTCAGTGGTGCTTTTGACAATACCGTATTGAAGTCTACGAAGACGAGCTACTCAAGGAAAACGCATCGTGCTCAAAGCTGCTGCTGAGAGTTCAAAGCGCACCGATTCTCAGGCGATAAGGTTAGTTTCCCTTGTTCGTAATAGTCGAAATGAGCAAAGTGCCATGAGCAAACTGGGCATTGTAGCATAATTCTTATTATGTGCATTAATTTCCATATTTCTGTATTCTAATTCACCAACGGGTATGTGGTGCTAAAAAAGACACATTTTATTCGTTTGCTAAACCCGATCTCTGAGCTAAAGCTTATTTTATTAGAAATGCAAGAAGCTACGCCGATGTTACTCGGCTCAAATGCACTACGCGAAAAAAAAAAGCAGTGTTTCTGGTATTTTTGTCTCTGGTTCCTTTTAAAAAAGTGAGCTCGAAATGCACAAAGCGTGCCTGTAAGGCGCCTCATAAAAAGCGAAACACATGTTCGGCGCTTTGAAATCCAAATCACTTCTAGAGGCCTTCAGCACCCTTCTCCAGCTTTCGTCTATTTCTTGCATTCTGTTCTTTACTATAATGTCCCTTCTTACGAGCAGTAAAGCGAAGTTTTATTCATCGAGGTACGTTTTTGAGAGGCTAAGCGGCTTTATAGCATACTGGCAAAGGCGTGCTTCAGAGACTCGTCCGTACTGCGAGTGGAAAAGAATTTGCGCACATGCTTGTAGAAAAGCCCTTCTTCGTGAAGTGTTGGGGCTCAACATTTCGAGACGGAGGCTTAAGATCCAGAGCTCCTATAACGGGAAGCAATGACGAAAACAAGAATATTGTTTCCGCTTTTCTCTGGTGCGGGCAGCCGTAACTTCTGTTTCATGCAAGTTTTATGGCACTGTTTTTTTTCAAGAAGAAAGCGGTAGTTTTATTTTGATTACTGCTTTCATAGGTGTCTTTTATTGAGAATGAGATTCTCCATACATTTATTTCACTTTTCGCTAAGGCCGAAGTGGCACAATGCAACTAAAATGCTTTTTACAATTTATTCCTCAATGCTATGTACTCACTACGCATTTCCAGAATACCCGACTAGTGAGGTATGCTGCTGGTGCGTGAAGTGACAGAAGCCGCAACTGCGATGTTTCGAACAGCTATCGACGGTTAAGTACCTATACTGTGAGCACGTTTTCATTAGCGTTGAGCAGCTTTTATCTAGAGGTCTGCCTTCCAGCAGTCTCATCCGACTAAGCAAATTGGGTCGTTGGACAAATTCTATGAACAACATTTTGCCGCTCATTTCTCTGCCTTATAATTTGGTAAACAGTGGTTTTCAATATAATTTTAGTGAGTTTTGTAACTAAGCTGTGTATGAGTGATTAGCGAAAGACAATAGTGAACTTGAACTTCTGAAGCCATAACCTGTATCATGGCAGCATTGTATAATTTGATATCGCATCTAAGTAGACGTATAGAAGGCCTACACCTACAAACTGTTGTTCAGTAATTACGGCTACAATTCGGTAAGGATAAAACAGCGAAAATTGTAAAGGTACTCTCTAGCATGCGTGACCAATGTGGCAAAAAAAATTCACTACTTTTATCAGTGCGCGGACTCTGTTCATTAAGTTTTAGAAATAAACAAACTGTTTTGCAGCGCACACCTGCCGTGAATATCCTTGTGATGCAGCATGCATTCTAACTTTAAGCGTGAAGATTTGAATGTTTGTGGGCCAAAAACTTGATTCCGCTGGAATTATTCTCTCTGCATCAGGGTGCAGAATCTGCAGTGAAAATTAATTGTAATGCGCACGTATTAATTACAATATTTATGCGCGACACTGTACCCTGATCATGGCACACTCCGGTGTCGTGTATATATGAAGCTGAAAAATTTAGCATGCAAAGTGGAAATAATAGTTTTCTGCTTGATGCCCACACTGACAACGACAGTAGAAATGTCCAACATTCTTCGGCAGAAATTCTGAATTCTGGAAAACCTAAAGTAATCTTATGAAAATATTGCAGGGAATGCTTAATTATTCTGGTGATCAGAAAAATATGTCTTTTAAAATGTTTCCATTGATCACATCGAGTAGTTAAGGCTAACAGAAATGCCAATGTACAAAGCTTTTGGCGATAGCAAAACAATATTAGCAAAAAAAATCTATGGCTGCCGACCGGAGATCCGGGATTTATTGATTGCGTAGTGAAATTCTGTATTATATAAAAAGATATTGTGTTCTTGAATTCTCTCTTGTTAAAAGATGTTTTTGTTCAGTATTGTTGGGTAAGAATGACCATATTGTTTGATGAGAGCAGCGAAACAGTTTTCACGTATTCACCTGCTTAATCTGAGGAAACTAGATGTGGCAAACACTAAAAACTGCAGCAACCACTGAAGGAAAGCTGCTGTAGCAATATTTTCATCAACAGTTCTGTCGAAGGAATTCAGAAATGGTGTTCTGATTGCTTTTTAAGCTCTTTTCCTTAAAGACGAAGCCACGTCCCTTGGGGTAAGAAGTTGTTTCGCAATTGTCGCTGATAAAAAGCGTAAGTTTTGGCGTCTTATTTTGTTCTGTGTACTTAGTTAGGCCTTGGGTTTACTTTTTCATGGTGTCTGTTGCAATTCGCTTGACAAAGTAAAGAATTCTACATGTCGCGCGTAACTTATAGGGGCAATACCCAACATGCACAGAAAGGCAGAAAGACGAACAGTGTCTAGTATGAAGTGCCAACCAGCCTCTGCTCCACCCTGTTAGGAGTGAAGTAGAAAAGAAAAGGCCTCAAAAGTGGTTTTCTGTTTGGTAGGATTTGGGCCACAGATTCCAACTAGGTATGCAAGCAGCAGCTACCATGCAACTTAGATAAAACTCATGTACTGCACTAAATAAAAACGTACCACTCGAAAAGAACAGGCGTTGTTCTTTTTTTTGCAACCATGTGATAGCCTCGCAATCCTCTAGATTTAAATTACTATTAAAATTTTCTAATTCAAAAAACTAATTAGACAAATGCGGTCTTTTGTTCCCGCCCACGCCTCTAGATCAAGCGGTGACAATACCATCTTAGTTTTTAATCTCGACTAGCTCGCAAGCTCTCATGCTGATAATGCACTGCAGCATGTAATATACCGTTATACTCGACTGAACGCTGCATACTTTTTTGGTACTCACAGGTTTTGTATGACCCAGACAAGATACGGGGATTTTTAGTCATTTGAAGCCGTTTTCCGGGGAAGCTACTTTATAACATCATACCATCTGGCGTTACATTTAGCATGTATTGCAAGAAATTTTCACTTCACCCATTGCTTTGCTATCAACCTAATAAATAAAGTCATCTTCAGTTCGCACCATTGCATTTGAAATTTCTGTGAGTTCAAAGCTTTTAGAGAGTATATATTTGGTGTGGGTCAAAACAGTTTTTTAATTGCGTTTAAAAATGCGGATATTAACAATAGTAAACCAGGATTTATCCGAAACATTTTATTTGCGAACGAGACAAGAGGGGGTGGTATATTTTGAAATTAATTTATGCTTACGGCCGAAATGCATTCAGTCTTAAATTCACATATCTGTTCCTTGCGCACCTACTTCCTGGTGCTCTCAACTGTGCACGTCAAAGCTGGCTTTGTAGAAAAAATCTGGTCGTTTGGGCGTAAAGACATCCTCAGAAGTTTTTGTTGTGTGAGGGGCGCAAGAAGGCTTAAAGGAAAAGTTTTCAGGGTTGGCAGCTTTTCATAAAATAAACGCTACGTAAAGGACAGCAGCTTGTTTAAATGATCGCCATCAAAATTAACCTCGTCTATCTCCCCAGATTATAGTCTCGTAAAGCCTGTGCCATCATGACTTCTTCCATATGGTGCCCTGCACGGTAAGCTTTGAGCTTCATCCTTGTATCTGCTGCGCTAATGCAGAATGAAGTTATAATAAATCGGTTTTTCTTCACATGCCCGGGTAGAATATGGGATATCTGATACACATATTTTTCTTTGGGTGCCTCTATGTTGCCATGCCGTGCCAACTGCGACAGGCGGCTCTCATTCGATAATTTCTTGAAAAATTTTGCAAGCAATAAAATTTCGACAGGCTTCAGTACACTTGAACATGCGCAATATTTTGAATCGAACAGAAGTTCTTGAACATGCGCAATATTTTTTAATCAAAAAGAAGTTCGAACGGCTGAATATGAGCCCATATTGGCTACGTGTGTTAACAATGATAATTTTTAGGCCATCAAAGAGACATTAGGCAGTTTTTTGAATCTAACTGAGATTTTTTGAAATAAAGCTTTCTTTTTCGCAACTGCGGCAAAAAAAATTGGGAGCCATCAAATCGCCGGACACCTAATGACCACCATTCTGTAAAGGCGCCTGCAGACTACACTTAGAAAATACTGCCATCCACCAGCTTTGAACCATCACCTCAAGACGAGCAGGTAACCTAAACGGAACTTTCATATTACAAAAACTGATTACTACTTTAATTGAATTGTTTCTCTGCTCTACGTAGAGAGGGTGGTGACAACAGCGTCAGCGTTCAAACTGCCTTAGCCCCACGCTGTCTCTGCGAGGACGTCCCCCTCTCGCGAGGTGCACACACCATCTGCAGTTCTTTCGACAGACAGTGCATCTCTAGGCGAACTTTGATCTGCTCGCATATGGCGGCATCATCAAAAGCCATACAAACAGGACCACAACTGGGCTTTTAAAGCACGAGGGGATTTGGGATTGTTTTATGGTGAAACGAATCACGGGCCCATCGACGTAATGGTTTGGTCTGAGACCTTCTCCAAGCATTAATTGAAAGGAGGGCCCCACAAACCCTGTATTAGGCAGCGCCATAGGCCCCCATTTAGTTGGAGCCGCCTAAGTGGCCGAGCACCTGGTCGGAGGACCTCTAAGAAAAGTTGACCACGAGGCCGGGGGAAATATTGTATAGATGAGAAACCGGCCGGTGCGCTGCGGCACTCAGTGTCAAACCCAACATCTCCCGACTGCCAGAAGGATGATGTACAACAAGAGCACTGCGCCGAGTAAAGATACAGCCCCGGCCAATAGGGTGATTTCCCAGGACCATGCTGCGTCATCATTCGAAGGATTGAGGCCCAATAATAGCCAACCATCAGTTCGGGAGGACCCTTAGGCATCCGCCGACACCAAAGTGCCTCTGACGGCCTTAGCAGACGCTCAACCACGAGACCAATATTGGCTGAAAGTGGGGCCCGGCTTACCCCGTAGCAGGGAGTGCCATATAGGATAGGATAGGAAAACTTTTATTGTCCAACAGAAAGAGGGCAGCCAGAGTGCTACACGCCGTGACGACGACCGAAAGGTCTAGGCTGTCGTAGGCGGCTTCGGTGAGTCGGACGAGTTGTAGCTGAATCGCTGGGTCAGAGCTCAGTAGTAAAGCCTCCCAGTAGTCTTTCTCTTTATACGCTTTCAGTCCGGATGGACCCGAACGAGGTGGTCTTCACAGATAGGGAGTGCCATAGGTGCCCATCCAAATAGAACGCCCTATGTGGCCAAGCACCTGGTTGGAGAACCTCTTCCAATTATGTCGATGAATTCCCACCGGTGGAGCTTCGCGCACTCACACAGACCAAGCCGGATGCTCCGGGACTTGCGGGCCTCCTGCGGAGTAGGCTTGAAGGGGTTCCGGGCATTGCATTCCCAGACGAAATGCCGAACGCCAGGCAAAAAGGGGGAAGGAGGTTCGTCTGGCCCATTTTGAAGATAGGTACTCGTTGACACCTATGGCAGGTGCCTCCCATTGCTACGGCGGACTATCGATTGTAATGCCGTCTATGGTTGGGAAGGGGGCCAAATATTCTCTTTGGCAACGGTCCCTGCAGTCATTATAGGCCCTCTTTTCTAGTCTTGACTCTACCAGGCTCCACACGAAGCCAGAAGATGCCTCTACCCATTTCAAAAACCTACTAATTTCTGGCGGCACTAGCGATAGAACCCAGCACCTTCCAGTTGCGAAGCAGATAATCTAGAAGGCCAGCGCTCATATCATGGCGCGACAAAAAGCTGTTTCCTTTTCCAAGCCTCAAAATACAATCGCCAATATAATTATTTGTAATTGTGGTAAAATCCAAACACCAGCAGATAAAATAAGTTAATTTACCACAGAAATTTTTTTTTCGCAAAAGGAGTGTCAGCTCACACCAGGCTGCACACTTACACAGTTTTTGAATGGCAAAACTGAGTCTCCTCAAATCAAAACCGAATGCTCTTGACGCTAAGTGAGGCATGGTATATGTTAAAATATTGCAGCCAGCAAAGCGAGAAAAGCAGGGCTGTGATTGAAAATTGTATTAAAATGCAGGGAACCACGAAATGTTTGCTGGAACCAGAATGGTTAAAGAATACATTTTTCTGTAGTCGATAAATAAGAAGCCTTAATCCTGCGGATATCTGACTGACTGTACTGAAACTGTAGATAGAGTGCTTTACATTTTTTTTGTAGTAGCTTAAGACCAAATATTTAATTCCTAATATCGAAAAGTCGAACATTTGTCTCATCAGAAGCTGAGAACCTTTCATCGGTTATATTTCAGGGCGAGCAAAGCCGGAGTCACTCTGCGTCACACCAAAAAAAACGCACAAAATATTGACGCCCCCTATCCTCTCTTCCTGTCCCCTCACCTCTTTCATTTCATTTCTCCATTCTGCCTGCTATCCTTTATTTCCGCTGCCCCAGTCAGGTGCTTCAGTATCGATGGCAGATGCCGGCAAGCTAGCAAAAATCTTTTCCTTCCTTTTTGCTATTATTTTTAATAAAACCGCTACCACCACCACAAAATATTGAAGTTAAACATAAAAACATTAAACTTGCGCATAATAATGTTTTTCTTTTTAGATTTGTGCGTCTAAAAATACTGCAATAGGCGTGATTCAGAACAAAGCCATGTTGCTGTGTAACCGCTCAGAGCCGGAGTTTCAGAGCCCAGTAAGAAGCGTAAATCCAAATTAAGCTCTTCATCAGCTTCATACAGGTAAGGCGACAGCCCGCAGCCACCTGAGTCGGTCACTGCCAGTGCTGCTGAACCGCGCAGAGGTGATTGTCGCTCATCCACGGCAGACAAGGCTTCCAGAAAGTGGACGCACCTGCAGCACGTGAAAAAAGTCACGCGGCAGATGAACGGCAGCGCAAGAAAAAATGTAAGCCACCTTGGAATGATGCGATCCTGTCACAGATACACATGCCTTATTGCATATCTTCCTGGAAGGGCATAATGCCACTTTATTATGTAAATTTAGAGGAAGCGCTGCCAGGCTGTCATTTTATATGTTTGAAGCCTTGGCAGATAATGAACACCAGCTGATGTAACTCCTGACATCATAACTGTCCACGCTGACTGTTCGCAATACAGTGACGACTCTGAAGACGTCTGATAAAATGTAAGTTGATTGGCAGGAATTCAAATTCGAATATAACGATGACAATCACGATGTCACGAGTTCTGCATCAAAACTTCATATCTCTCTTCCTCGCTGTGCTTGTCATGCCAGCCGTTCGCCTTATATGAATGGGTAAGGAGGAATCAGCGACCATCTATGAGTCTGGGTCACAGGCGTGATGCCCAGTTGTTAGTGATGCATGCCTTACCTACTACCCCCCCCCCCCTACCCCCTGCAAATGGCTACCCCAGTATTTACGCCAGAAAGCGCCCCTGCCATGAGTTACCGCATTCTCCAAATGACATCCTTGATTTGCACCTCCCCCGCCGTCGCTACGGTTGTCATTACCGAAAGAGTGATCATGCCGTAAATTTTGGTTTCTTCCCACAGACGTCACCGCATGCCATTAACTGCCCTGAAATGCTTGCCTTCTGTTGCAAAGGGGCGTGCTTCTGCACAGGCCAGGCCGTGCTTCACGGGTAGGAGACCCGTACTGGAGCCGACCCTAAAGGGGCAGAAAGAATTCTGAGCACGCCTGAAAAAACGCTCTTGAAACGCTGCTTGCACCAAAACAAAAATGACTGCCACAAGTATCAAAATAACAAAACGCTCAAGAGCAAGTGCATGCCTGCATGCTCTTGCGTTATCACTATATATGCCACTTTGGCAATCGCGTGATATTCATGCAGTTAAGTAGACAATAAAATGCGGTCCAGCGAAAACCAAGCCAAAGCGTCGATTCTAAACCCGTTCAGAATTCCGGAAGAATCTGAACTTAAGAATCACGTGATCATAATTGAAAGTTAATTGCAAGCGTCATACTGTGCTTTCCCAACCTACATGCCAAATCACTTTAAAAGCAAAGATTTAGGGGACACATAATTGCCATTAGCTGTGACACTGTGTTACCCGAACCGATAGCATAACACAAATACCATACAAGCGGAGAAAGAATTTCCTCATTTGTAGCTGGTCACCCGCTAACTGCGGCAGGTCGCAGCTGGCTCTTCAGTGCACCAATCTTGGTAGGTGACAGGGCTCTTCTCTTTTCAAACAATATCCGGTCTGCCCCGCCTTTCTGTGTTAGATAAGAAGAGATTTCCCTCTCGCCACTTCGTCCCTGTGAACCATGGCAGATGGCAGTCCACATTGGCTCGCCTGTCTACCAATCTTAGCAGCCGGCAGGGTGTTTTTGGTGGCAGCCACGACCTCGTCCCCTACTCTCTGACGGAGATTTCCTGCATTCTACTAAGCCACTTGCCACATGTGAAAGCTGACAGGTCGCACGTGGCTCTGCCGCGTTTTTAGCAGGCAGCACGAGCCACGAGGCAAGGTGCCTCTTGCCACCTCGAGATGGCAGAGTGTTGCACCATTGGCGGATTCAGAGACATGGCGCTCCTAAGCTATCGCATGATAAATAGTTTCCTGTTGACCATCATAAGCAGCAGCGTAACTAAGTCCATTGCAGGGCAAAGGTCAATCCCATATGGCTCGATTAACTCTCTCCAGCACTAGCTGCTGCCACGTATCCCCGCTAAATATCTAATCCCCCCCCCCTCTTACTAACCTGGTATGAGGTTTTAACGCCTGCTTAGCCTCTACTGCACTGCAGCCGCGCCTTCATGAGAACAGGTCTACGCCAAAGGTTGGAAGGCGTGCTTTGAAGGGAATTTGTCTCTGGATTTTAATTTTTATCCGAGTGCCTTGAGCAGGAAGCACATCAATGAATTAGCGCTAAAAAGAAAATAGAGAAACTCAGGATCTCGTTGGTGAGGAGAGGCATTCTGTTGTAACATGAGAAATTTACCTTGGAGTTCAGGAAATGAATGATAACCTTACGAATGTCGTCATGGAGTGCGCGATAGAAGTAGAGGGTAGGGCAGTTAGCCAGATGATCGAAAATTTGCCGCAGGATTAGAAAGACCTGAAGAGGTAATTAACTACTTAGAAGAAACAACATCATCTTTAAGAACCAACACGGCTCCCGTGAAGGTTTCTCATTCGAAATGCCACTTGCGGTATTCATTAATGCGCTGCATTCATCGGTTGATGTTGGTATTCAAGCAGACTCTATATGACTTTACTGGGCACTTTAGAACAGGTTATTGACAAATTGACACTGCTAATCACTCATCCTCTTGTTATTGTATGAGCAAAAAGTTTTCTCTGGCCCAGGTTTCAGTTTACAGCCGGCAATAACCAGAATTCGTCTTTCAGCCGAGCACATTGTGGCGTCCAAAGAAAAGTGTACTCCTCCCCTTACTTTTCATAATAGTAAACCGGTTATTCTTCCGGTTGACCGCCCTGCCTTTCCTCCTCCTCCTCCTTACCATATACCTCACTTCATTTAAATCAAAATCCGGTTTTTCGCTGGTGATTGCGTAATTTACCGTAAAATGTATTGCCATGATGATCACCAAGTCTATAAATCTGACCTAGGTTCTGTAACAGCATGGCGGTCTACATGACTCATGAAACTTAATTAGAAAAAACGCTTACCTCTTTTACAAATCAAATGTCTCTAAATCAAACATCGCACTCCTTAATTAACTCGAGTCGAATTAGTAACCACGCATAAGTCATCGTCACTCAGACGTAACATAGTCAGCATATTAACCCTATTGCATCTGCTAATCGGTGACTAGGTCGCTAAAAACAACCTAAAGCATGCTTCCTCGCAACCCCCGAACTTCCTATTACAACACTATAATTCGACCTAAATTGAATATACTTAAGCTATTCTGAACACTGATCAACCACATTTATTAAACAACGTAAAATAATTGCAGAACCTGTTTTATTAACTTTAAGAAACGCGCAGGTCCTTGGGAAAAACTGTCATATATATTTAAGCGATGGCTGTTAAGCGCCCGTCCCTGGCTTGCGCTTCGTAGTCGTCTGCCGTCGTTGACGTCGGCGAAACAGTGGGTGCGCTAGCACCCACTGGTTGCGCCGGTCAGCCTGGGTCGCTGAAAGCCTACGGGTGGCTCTGTGTGGAGCAGCTGTCTTCCACTGCAGGGCTGCATTGCGTGACTGCTACACCAGTGGTCACGTGACTAAAGGCCGAAAGTAAACAGCTCGACAGCTATCGCTGAATCTCGCTTTGCATGGTCCTAACCGTCCTGTGAATTTTATTCACCATCACTGAGCACTTAAAGAGGACTGTGCTTGTTTTCCTGCTTCCATTCTTGAGTGATGCGACCACCTGTTTAACGTTGAGCGTTTTTCATGTCGCACATTTAACTACACGCATTCATCATACCACGCACAATAACTCTCTATAATGGTCTGCCTTCACGAGATGCAACTGCCACTCATCCGAAAAAATTTTGCAACCTCACGTCTAAAATACCTACTGCTAAACTTCTTGTATACATTTTTATATTAATGCATTGTGTTCATTTCGCATTCTATTTATGTTGACAAAGTTTCATTGTTGTTTGATTTTAGTTTGAGTTTAGTTTAGTTTACGCAAGTTTAACGTGCAAAAGCGTCTCAAGCTGTGAGGGACGCCGCAGTGAAGGGCTCCGAAAATTTCGGCCACCTCTTGTATAACTTGTATTAGCTGGTGTTAATTTTGTGATTGGCTGCTTTTTTATGCTGTTGTTAATTTTGTTTTTACATTACCTTTACACTTTTAACGGTGATTTATAACCAGTTGCCATTCCTAATCCAATGCCAAGTTGGGTGTTTTTCTTGTTTCATTGTTTGGTATTTTGGTATATGGGTTGTACCCCGTCCCTTTGTAACGCTTTAAGTCCTCAGAGTCTTTAGCTTCATTTTGTGTATGTAAATATAAATAAATAAAAAATGTGCCAATGTATGCAATCGTAAAAGCCAATAGGTGAGATGCAGCTGCAAGAGCACCTGGAATAAGATAAACGACATAAGGAATTATAGCATGGAGAGGATTGAGCAGGCTCTAAAAAACAGGGGAAGTCTCAACGTGTCCAGTACCATTTGCCAGAATTCTAATGTGCGCTCTAAAATACCGAGAGGGTGACGTTAATATAAACACAGGTAAATGAATTTTAACAGCCTAAAACTCAACACAGATATCAACAGCAGACGAAAAAATTGCGCTGACTCTGAAGGTCATCTGAAGTATATTACGCGATAGCGCTAATGCGTTCCTTAAGCCGCCTGTAGGATTATTTAAATGTCACCTTGCATACATGGACATTCTTCGTTTGTTATTTGTTTTAAAATTTTTACTTCATTACTTTAGTGCTAAAGCTCTAATTCACGACCAGGGCTGCCAATGCTGTGTCGTCGCTGAAGCCTTGACTCTTACGTTGCATAAATAAAATATATGTTGCCGCGACTAGGACTCGTGGCGGCACGAACAAATCAGCTTCACTGGCCAGTGCACGAGAGTGCTATGCTGCCGCCTTTTTTCCAGCCGATTACACCTCGTGTTAAACAGCAACACACTGTCACACTGTGCATTGCACAACGCCATCATAATCAACTTCCATTTGCGGCGCGAACGGATCACATTAGCATAACCTCTATCAGAGCTTAACCATAGAATAAAATCACCGCCACCCAAACACACAAAACCATCAACCAATCATGCTAAACAGACGTTTTCGCATGTCTAATCGGTATAACTACGTTGAAACTGTACCATTACTTCCTTTTAAATTTTTCATTACACGACACATAACACCTTCGTTTCACCAAAGCCGAGCGAACCCTCCTGAAGGATTGAGGAGTAGCGCGCTCGAGTCTAGACCCAACCGACAGTGATTCCAGTCCTGGCTCGACCTTTTTCGTATTTAACGAAATAGCTTTTTTTTCTCAAGAGGCAGTAGGTAATAGTCGTGCAATGACGCACTAACCTGTAGACTAAGGAGGCATTGTGTAAAGAAGAAATCACTGCTATATGCTGTGTGATCATTGCACGGTTTTTGAATTATCCGCATGTGGTCAAGTCTAAGTGGATTTTCAACACTTTCGCATCGATAATCCGGGAGCCGGTTGTGACGCCGCTGGTGTGAACGAATTGGACATCCCTTAGAGAACGGAAGATGAACTGAAGAAAGACACAACTGCAAAGCAAGGGTGAAAAGTGGCTGATGAGGTTTAGGTAACTCTATATTTCTTGATAAATGGTGGGGACATTCTGGAAGAAAAAAGTCCCACGTGTTGTACACAGTGCGTCACGGACTACATTGAACAGAGAACCTTGAAAGGGCAATTTAATCACTTTTATCCGTTAGACATGGAAGGCGAAGAACTTGAAAATTAGAGGTATTAGCTTTGACTGTACTCACAAAAATGACCAGGCTGCCTTTCAAAGATGCCACTCTACAGTAGAGAATTAATACACCATCTCCCAGGTTACACAAAAAGATGTAGAATAGAAGCAACCTATAATATATATATATATATATATATATATATATATATATATATATATATATATATATATATATATATATATATATATATATATATATATATATATATATATATAAACATCGAAGTGTAAGCTTCGTTTAAGTTTAGGGATTTAAGGAAACATTTTTATTTTACTCGACGTTTCGATCGAAGAACCGATCTTTTTTAAGAATTCTTGAAAAAGATCGGTCACCATTACCAATGAAGGAAGTCATCATCATCATCATTGATAGAGGAAAGAAGCTATTAAGAATAAAGTAGCCACAGAAGTGTTTAACGGCAGTGTGGAGATCGCGCTAAATAATTAACCAACCTGTACATACAGTACCTCATGGCTTCAACCCAAGCGGTACTTTTGAAGAGCATTAATTTTATCTTAATCTACAATGAAGCCCTGAGTTCAGGGCTGTTTAAGCAGAAGTAAAAAAATATATAACACGCCTATTGTAAATCTGAACAGCATACAGCGAGACTGCCGTGATACATATTCTCTATGGGATGTTCTCAATCATGAACACCTGTTTGAACAACATCACTAAGCGAAGCATTCCAGAAATCTCTGAGGTTAGGAAGTGTAGAATACGCAGTAACATCAACATTATTGTGCACGATAAAGCTCGTAAAACACTCACGAAAGAACGTTTTTTTATTTCAATAAGCAAATGAAAAGAATTTGACGCATTTGGACAACTTGCCATTCGCTCTACAGCAAAAAAAGCTTCTGCCAGGACTTTGTACGGCTCTTGAAAATCCATTGCAAAATAACAAAGTAAATAGGCGGGTGCTTCACCCGCTGATAACTGAGAGACACTTTTCTCCACAGGAACGTATGCACGTCATTTCACACACGTTTTGGTCTACGATCGGGTAACAGGAGTGTGTTATGCATGTGATGAGGCACATACGCATGCACTGGAACAAATTATTTAGCAGTTCGCCTTTCTCCTGAATACTCTTTCCGTGACCAGTTTCGTTCTCAGGTTCCATGGCTGTTCCCACGCCGATAGCGCACGGGTTTGGATCAGTGTTGCAGACGCACGATCCATTGCAGCAGATGCCTCTTCCCTCGGAACACACCCCAGCAAGTGGCGGCAGCTGCATGGCATAGTTAGAACGCAGATGAAAGCATGTTTAGAGGCGTCGTGCATGCCGTCAAGCGTCATCATGACCGCAAAAACCTGAAAGACTTTGCAGTGGGTAGTCCCCGTAAATGACTCACTCATACACGGAGTTATGTCTTGCAGTTGTTTCCAGAATTGTAACTTCTTCATTTGGTAATACTGGAGTTTTCGTACGACAAGGTATATATAAAAAGCGTTAAGGCAGGGACCATTGTTGAGGGGCCACCTGATAGTTTAAACTGAACAGTCGCTGCTGTTCACTGTTAAACAGTGGAAGCACAACGAACAATTCAGTGGGCGCCTGAATGTCAGATGCAGCGCGTGCTTATCACGAACAAAGAATGTTTGCAAACTAAAGGCTCCATCATTCGCACTTTCCTTTTAAGCGCCCATTGTTCAACATCAAGAAGCGATAATACAGAGAAGAAAGAAGCCTAGACTTGCCAAGGGTGAATGAAAGTGTTGGTGTGAGACTTTTAAAGTACAGGAGAAGAGACGTGCCTCCAGGATAGACATGCGAGAGAAGCAGCAGTCCACTCGAAAAACACATTAAATATTATGAGCTCACAGGAAATTTTTCACTTTAGTTTTGGCCATGAAGTTATAACAAAAATTTCGTTTCCTCCTGTTTCTTGCCGTAACGAGAGATATAAAGGCAAATTCTATGGCTAACACAACAGTACTGACGAATAATGCTTCATTGCTACAGAAAATCTCCTGTTAAGCCGAAGCAGAAAAAACGCATATTCGTATTTTCGGCATGATTCTCTTGTTTCTTTCGATTGAAGAATGATAGGGATTAAATACGCGTAAGGGAGGGTAAGTTTAGCTAAAATAAAGTGGCGGTGCTGGTGCGCCGCGGCTGTAACGCTAGATTCTACGCTCTTCATTGCTCACCGCACCTGTCGGCAAGGAAATGGATTACCTCTACTTCAGTTATTGAAGCAGCAAAGTTGTAGGTAAAGGTGAAAGTTACGGTAGAGAACGAAACAATCGCTAGCGGAATTGATAAGGATTGTGTAGAACTTCTAGATCGTGCCGTACCGGTGGAACAGAAGTGAAGTGAATGAGCCCCGAGGAATGTGGCTGGGCCAAAAGAATGTTTACGCGGTAGCGCTCTATCGCATGCATTGTCTGTGAAAGCCACCACTTCCTTTAAATATCCCCTTGCCTAGCTCTCAAGAGGACTACTCGAACACTCCTGACACCCGTGCTGACGAATGTCCACATGGAAGTGGCCACTATTTGCTAACGAGGGTTAGTAATCATAAACATTCTAAGAAAATAAAACAATGCGTTGTTATTGTTAGGTTCTCTTGTGTTACAACGTCACTCACCGTGCAGGCCATCTTATCAGACAATTCCGTCAGGCACATTCCGTCTGGCAGTGGCCTGTTCTAGAGAGCAGAGAGCGATTCGATAAAATGTTGCGATGAAAAAAGTAGCGTCATTGAAAAAAATTGCCAGCGATGTTATGAATCGATGTACAACTTTCATTCAATATATTAGCGCTGTTATAGAGAGAAAATTTGCATACTGGTCAGGTACTGTCCGCTCAAAAGGTAATCACTGAGGCAGTCGCTAATAATGACAAAAATCTTAGAATTTAATCAAACAAATGATCATGCAGACATGCGTAAAGGCTACTCGGCCATAAATAATATTCACACTACCAATCAGGTGACATAGAAATGCACAGAATGCAACCAAGCACTATATATAGCCTTCATAGATTACGAGAGAGCATTGGCCTCAGAGTAAATTTAAGCACTCAAGCAGGATTTATGGTGCCAGGTTGTAGATGAGCATTATGCAATAGTATTCAAAGATATCAAAAATGACTTCACATCCACTACAGTCCTCCGTAATGGTAGCAATAGAATTCCAATGCCGAATAATGTCAGCGTGGCAGACACGATCTCGTCAGCGCTATTAAGCGCCTGCTTGCACAAGATATTGGGAGGCCTGGATTGGAAAAAGCTGGGGATAGGAGTTAATGAAGAATACCTGAGAAACCAGCAATTTGTTTATGTCACATCGTTGCTAAGTCACTGAGAGGTAAAATTTTAAATCATGATCAATGACTTCAACAGGCAGAGCAGAACAGTGTGTTTAAAAATTAACTTTGACAAAACCAAATTATTGTTCATCAGTCTCGAAAGGGGACCGCATTTTAAAATGGTAGCCAAGCGCTGGAAGCGGGAAGGGAATACGTCCGCATATGTAAGGTAGTGACCGCAGTTTTTATGCTCATTCTTCCTTTGCATAGATGCTTTCTACCTCATGCTGTCATCCTCTATCTTTTTATTAATTACTACTTATTTAAAGCCGCGGTCATACAGCAGTTGTGTAATCTGCGCAGAGATAAGTCACATTGTATGGTGCCAGTGGATAATTGCAGTGACCGCCCAGCGGCAGGAGGCCTCTGTGGGGAGGGTGAGAAAAAGCATGTGGGAAACATTGTTAAGTGAAAAAACACCTATCTTTTGTTCTGATACAGGAGTTATGAAAACCGCAACATAAAATGTGTCATGAGAACGCAATACAAGAAGTGAGAAGTGGGACACAGGAAGAACTATACGAACAGGTCACGATTAGTCTAATATGTTTTTGATAATTTAGAAGGGGTATTCACTGAGGTGAATTTAATAGGACTGGAAATTATGATACGATTCACAAAATCTCATTAACTTTCTAGTAGATAATAATCAAATTCCATTTTCATAGCTTTCGCTCCTTTCGCTAAGTGCACCCAAGGCCGCAATCTGCGTTTTCTGAGAGTTTACGGTTGACGTCTAATAAAGTAAGTTTGAAATTGCATAAACCAGCCGTAAGGAGTTTATCAAAAAAAGTGCCAAATAATCGAGACATTATTTTAGTACTTTCTCAAGCTAACATAATGCAACCATGAAAATGAGAAAATGCTTTTCATATCATGACAGAGCCTGAAAAGAGCCTGAATTCAGCTCTGGACCTTAAAATATTAACTAAACCTGTGCACGATAGTTTTGGCAAAGGGAGAATACTGAAATAAAGACCGTGAGGCTGCTAGTGAAGGAGTGAAACGCTTAAACATTTTGTCTTAGTATCGAAGCAGAAGTACATCAGCACCTTCAGAAAGAAATTAGCAGGAAAATGTGAACACGCCTCAGCACATGTAGTAAACACTTTCTCTAGAGGCCCGTGTACTGTGCAATGTTAGTGTACGCTAAAGAACCCCAGGTGGTCGAAGTTTCCGGAGCCCTTCACTTCGGCGTCCCTCATAGCTTGAGTCGCTTTGGACGTTGAACCCTATAAACCAATCCAAAACTTAAACACTTTCAAATTTTATTCAGAGGCTTAAGACAAGTGAGCATACACAAAAAGGGTAATGAAAAGTTTCTCTGGCATCAAAAAACTTGTACCGAATTATGTTAAATAAGAAAAATAACAATATGAAACAAAGAGACCACAGAGGTAATTAGTTGTCAATTTTTAAGAAATAATAAAGGCAAACAAGTTTTAATGAAAACTCGAATACCCCGAGCACAAAACCGATGGTGTTTTAGCCCATGACAATGAACTCCATGGAAAATACACCTGTCCCTGAGCAGCAGAAATTCAACTATTATTAAATGAAGAACAAACTATTGGGTATTCTGGACTGCTGCAAACGGGAGGTGGATCAATGCGAGTTGTCTCAATCCTCTGGAGAGCGTCGCTTTTCTGTATTCGTGCTTATAATCTTCTACAGTTCCACGTAGCTATCTCTGAATTTCACAGTTCTCGATATTGAAACAAGGGAGGATGAAAGAAACCTGGGAACCAAGCTGGCTAATAAGTAAAGAAAACTACTAAAAGCGGGCAGAAAACCGATGGGTATTGCAAAGAGCGAAGATTTTGTCATAAAGAAATATGACTTATTGTTTACCACAGAGATTTTATGCCGTTCATGAACCGATAAGAATTCTTTTCCTCCGTGAAAACCTTTTTATAAATCGTAAATTGGCCTTCCTATAAGTATGCTTATATTTGTCAGGACTTGGCAAAAGGGTTTCTTGACACCGAATATATCGATCCTGCAGCACTGACGTGCATTGATTTAGTGAAACTTTTTGCAAACAGCTTCATGTTAACGAAACAAGTGAATAAGCTTTTATCATACAAAATTAGGATAGATATGGACGTTTACGTCACTCTTGAAATATTTTCGTTCATGCTAAGAACTAACGGTGGCATTACGAAGAGAATAACCTAAGTAAAAGAAAAGAGAAATTGCAATGCCTGCTTTCCAGGTTTGTGCATTGTTTTCATGCACAGGCGGGTGTTAACCATAATACAGCACCACAGATATAGCTATTAGGTGCTTATTTTTCACGGAGATTCAGTGCCCACATTTGGGAAGAATTGTTAGATCTGCTCTTTTCCTCATATATAAGGACGAACTACTTTCTCATGCTTTTTCAGATTTTTGAACTTTCTAACCATTTTGTTCTATCTCGCGTCGTCCTATAAGGGTGGTTGTGCATTTGGTTAATGAATTATGATTTCGCTGTTTAGTGATTTTTTTTGCTGCTGCGCGAAGAGCATGCTATGGTGCGTACGTCTATATTGGATGATAGCTAGGGTAATTTCTGCTCGCGCTCATTCAGGTGCTGACGTCATTTAGCGCGTAACTAGGGACGCCGATAACGAACTGCCGTGGCACGTGCCACATGCTTTGAAATTCTCGCCTCTACGCCTCCTCACACGAACTTTTCCAGCGTCTCATCATCTCGCAGTTGCACTCATGACTAGCTTAACACCCTAACAGCACGAGACCCCGAAAATGTGCTAAAAACGCGTAACTTTTCTCCTTCCAAAAGGTAAACAACTGTTAATGATCCTTATTTTACTTTACTTTACACACCTACTGCATCCGCCGCGATATTTGATTGCAGCTTCGGACTATAAAAGAACGTGTGCTGTTGGCACTACTGGGGTCATATCCTTCCGACAGGACCTTTAAAAGATGTAGTCTGTTCATTATAAAAAATATCGGTGAAAAACTATGATGAATCATTATATATTTCTTTATAATAATATTATGTTGGACATTTGGAGCTATTATTTCCTTAAGAAATGCTGGCCATCACTTACCATGTAATCAAGAGATGTGTGCCTTCCGTTGATTGCCAATCGGTTCACTCTCTTTTGCGGCATGGCCTCCAGTATGAGCAACACACCGGGAAAAATGACTGCAAAAGTTTTCGGTCATTCACACTTTTGTTCATATTTCAGTCGTCTCTCGTCATACGGGAATCAGGACGATGAAAGGAAACCACACCCTCGTCGTTGCTTTCATCCAATCCAGATTCTAATGACATTTACTTCTCCGGTTGAATTTGCGAATGTTAAACAGGCCTTGGACCTCCACTTAAGAAAGCACTCACAACCTGAATCATTCATTGCAAAAAGACTTTTACTCACTTGCATGAAGAACCAGCCTCTTTGGCCATTTCACCATGATTGGCATCATCTGCTTCAGATGAACTGACAGCCTGAATGTACACGCAGAGTATGTTGGAAATATTTTGAAACCAATCCACCTGCAGTGAGCGTCACCATGGAGCTAGACAGCAATGTAGCGGTCTATGTAACTCGCTTGCTATGTGATCAGCGAGTGAAATGAGAGATTCCGCTTTGCTTGCAAGCCAGCACGAACGTATATATACTGTCGTATCTACAGATGAGAAAAACCCTATTTGCTGTGTTAAAAGTTTAAACCTCGGAGCTTTTCCAACATAAGCTACGTCCAAGCACAATATGATGGAAAGCAATCCGCGTTACAACGAAAAGCCTGCGTATGTGCTGTGATATTTTTTCCTTGTTATGCATTAGTCATTGGAGCGGACGCAGCTGCTCGGTGTTGTTTAATTAAGTCCAGGAAGATTTAGTTTAATGGGCTCTCATTCGCAGAGGGTGGATTGCACTGCTTTCGATGTTGTTGTTCCTCAGATTGGCAGGATCGCTTGTTATTCTCAACAGAACAATGTTGGAATATACAGCTGGAAGAGTGAACCACCGCTAATCTCCCTGCAGCTGTGCCAGAATAATTGATTCGCAGAGAAAATAGGTAAGGCTGCAACTCAAATTTTCGCTTTTCCGAATATAGTATTATAATTGGTAAAATAAGATTATCGTCCTACTAGAACAAAGACTAATATCACATATTATAATCTGGTAACATTTCATTGGAGCTCGACATTACTTCTTCCTTCTTTATAATGTATTAAGAACCTGAGGAATATTCGTTCATAAACGTACTGACCAATCGAAGAGAAAACACGTAATTTCATGTTTACGTTTTTAGTGAAGCATAACCTAAGCTTTGCTGCGTTTTTAACTGTGACATTTGGTCAGCCGAGAACACCCATCAATAAAAGGAAAAAGGGAATGAAGAAATACTCAAAAGCGGGAACATTGTAATAAACAAGCATTGACAGCCATCAACTCTGAAGAGAATTTAGATTAATGCGCTTTTCACTCAAAACCGCCAGGAAAAAAATTTCGCTTTCTCAAACGTCTCTGAAGCAGCTGAAAAGTGATTTTCTATGCATTCAATGTTGAAGGATGGGGGTTAATGAATTTCTTCCGGAACAAATATTTCGAATACGTTTGTAGAACCGCTGTTATCGGGAGCTCAATTTTACTTCGCCGAACTAGCGCCTCCCCTTTGATTTTCTGATTGCCGATACCTAGCCGCCACTTCATTGGCCGCTCTCTGTGAATGGGCATTATTTGGGCACTAAGTCGTGGTTTATTTTTTCTTTCTTTATATTTTCCTCGCTAAGTAGCTACTTCCAAATTTGCTGCGCGCGACTGGCATGGATGCCGGCACTAACGCCCCTGCTTCTTTTCCTCGTCGCGTTAAATGCGTTTCGCTTTAGTTACTGCGAGGTGTTCACGTGGCATCCAAATATAGCTGAGATAGCCCTTTCGAAGCACACATTCACAGCTGGGTTTGGGGAGCGTGCAGAGGTATCATTTAACAAATGCATTCAAAACAGAAGGATCTGAAGAATTTTCCTCAACTACGGCATCTCGTTCTTCCTTTCTTCTTTTACTCCCACTTTCCTCTTTTCTCTTACGACGTGGTGCCAGTGTCCACTAAGATATGTAAGACAATTAGCGCGCTATGACTTTTCCTACAACAATAGGAAATTTGTTTTTGTGGAAGGAAATGGCGCAGTTCTGTGTCGCATCTCGGCGGACACCTGAACCGCGCCATAAGAGAAGGGACAAAGTAGGGACTAAGAGAACAAAGGAAGAAAGAAGTGCCGTAATGGAGGGCTCCGAATTAATTTCGATCACCTGGGGATCTTTAACGTGCACTGACATCGCACAGCACACGGGCGCGTTTGCGTTTCGCCACCATCGAAAAGTGGCCGCCGCGGTCGGGTTCCAACCCAGATACTTCGGATCAGTAGCCGAGCGCCCTAATTACTGAGCCACCGCGGGGGGTCCTCGTCTCAAGAACTAATTTTCATTTTTACTTCAGAAAGGTGACCAATATTCGGCTACGCATTTCTCATAAGTAGCTAGCTCTTATGTTCGCCACTTCAGGGTGTGAATGTGAACGTTGGGTGATTTTCAGAGCGGTAGCTCTACTACACCCAAAAGTCGCTCACCATTTCGTTCCTCATTTGGCCTTAGTTTAACATTGAGAAGCACAGCATAGCAACACGACAGATTTACCTTGGCCTGCTTGGACCAATATCGATGTCCAGACATAACTGAACACGCCCTACACGATGGCAACATCCGAAAATGGCCCGCAACATTTCTAAAGATTGAGCTGGGTCCAGCCCTGAAATTTGACCTTTTTCAATTTTGACCAAAAGCGATGTCCAACCATAACTGACAGTGCCTGACATGTGCTGACCTCCAAATTTGGCCCTTGTAAATTCTAAAAATTTTACCTTGACCGATTTGGACTGATTTGGGCAAAGATCGATATCCGTTCATAACCGCAGGTGCCCGACTCGTGGCGACTTCGAAATTTGACCCAGGTCTCTCCAAAATCTTCGCCGGGGTCGCTCCCAAAGTTTTATCTTGGTCCATTCTGGCCAAAAGCAATGTCCAACCGTAAGTGAGCGAGCCTAACACGATGGCGACCTTCAAATTTGGCCCGGGCCCATGCCAAAACGCTATTTTTCTGCCATGGTTAAAGACCCCTGTCTTTTTGCCATTTCTTTGTATGTTTTTTCGTTATTTGGAGCCATGATACTTTTCGCATAAGGATTGTTAGTGATTTTTTAGCCACTTCCTAAATTAAAACTACCAAAATATTCTTCTGCTTCTTCATTTACTTTGCGTGCATCCACATGCCAGAGCCTTTGGGCACTAGTGGCAATGAAATATATAAACTAAATCACTCTATTGAGAAAAACTAGATGATTATAAGCTTTCATTTTAATGGCTTCAGCAAGAGCTACTTCCTACTGTGGTGATTTATAGTGCCCAAATTCAAATAGCAATTGGTCATCACCAAGAGGCCACTAGTGAGTTCAGTAAGCAATGGACGCCGTCAACCTTTCTTTGCGACCCGAACAGGGAGATGATATTTGGAAAATATATTTTTGAGTGGAATGTTCATCCATTTCAGATCAAATGGATTCTTCAGTTGCAACCAAAATAATGAACGTTGTTTAATAATTACAGCTAAAAACTTGTCCAATATGAACAATGAACTCAAAGTTCCAGGGTAAGTAGTTGCATTACGCATTTACGATGCGTTAGCATTATAAACATTTGAACCCTATCTAGGATGTTTTTAGGCGCAAATATTCTGGACAGGCATAGGTGTCGTAAAAGTAGAATCACTTACACCAGGTCCCGTGTCGATTGGAACATTCTACAATGTGAACTGCTTCACCACACAAGTCACAATCCTAACTACTCGCAAATCAGCTTCGCAGAGATTTTAATTCTTACTCGTGTATCAGTTAATCCTACTAATTTTTATTAGCCGATCTTAGTTATTTTTAATTTTTGTGAGTCATTCTCAGTCGTATCTACATTGTCATTTTTTTATCGTCTTTTTCGAGTGCGTAGGTTTTCTTCCGGCGGCAGCCACCTTTCAGGTTCTGCCCCCCCCCCCCCCCTTCAAAGGCACATGAGGCTTTTGACTCTCCACTTTGCAACCGGCTTACTGTGGTAGGAGGCAGGTTGCTCGTCAGTGTACAAAGCCTTGCTCGTCAGTGTACGACATCAGTGTACTCATCAGGTTGCAGGTTGCTTGTCAGTGTACGGTTGCTCCTCAGTGTACGACGTCAGTGTACTCGTCAGGTTGCAAGATGCTCGTCAGTGTACATCAGTGTACTCGTAAGGTTGCAGGTTGCTCTTCAGTGTGCAAAGCCTTGCTCCTCAGTGTACGACGTCAGTGTACTCGTCAGGTTGCAGGTTGGTCGTCATTGTACAAAGCCTTCCTCGTCAGTGTACGACATCAGTGTACTCGTCAGGTTGCAGGTTGCTCGTCAATGTGCGGTTGCTCCTCAGTTTACGACGTCAGTGTACTCGTCAGGTTGCAGGGGTTGCTCGTCAATGTACGAAGACTTGCTCGTCAGTGTACGACATCAGTGTACTCGTCAGGTTGCAGGCTGCTCGTCAGTGTACGATGCTGACCCCGGCAGACATTCACCAAAAAGCTCCTGTAGAAAAACTTTAAACTTCAGAGCAAAACTGAGAAAAGCTCTTCGAAAGCTCTGTTGCTTGTTCATTGAAGAGGGCATTCCAAAGAACTGTGAAAACGACAAAATCTTCAGAAAGGTACAAAGTCATACCTTAAACCACATAACGCTTGCCGAGGATTCTCATTATCAGACAAAAAATTTCATGAAGTGCTTCGAAGACATTTATTTTTTAGTTTTGAGTCCATTAACAAACGACAAGACAGCGGCCGTGAGTGGTTGATGGGCTCACAAGTGTTGAGCTGCATTTTATACAGGGGGGATTGCGAGTACACTTGTGAACAACGTGGACACAGAATAGCGACATAAAGGACCCTAGGAGCTTTCGGATGCATTCATTTAACTCTTGTTTAGGACCGACTTGGCTTGATATCTTATCTGTTGCGATCCTAAAGCTTCTCAACTGCGGATAAAGCACGGTTTGGTAACCGTCTTGAAGAAGCAAGTGTAGCAGGTTCCTCTTCTCTGTGTTTATTCGAGCAATAGGTGACATCTGCAAGACGTCAGTAAAAAGTACGTGAAATTAGGGTTGGCAAAATTTATCACGACGTTTCGTCGCCTTTGCTACATACAGCACAAAGGTAATGCCAAGTTAGGGTGGCCATCAGTCCCTGAAATGGGGATTTACAGGATGCGGAAAAGTTCAAATGCCATAAGGCCTGCAATTCAGCTCTATATCGCTATACTTGAGGCCCTTGTGAAGTTACAAAGGTTGTCAGAGGTAGCAAAGGGCAGGTTTCCCTGCCTCTACACAGATATTAAATGATTTGATGCGATATATTTTTCAGTATAGGGCTGTCTCTTAGGGCTTCTGTGGAGACCCAGCGATTTGGAAGTTTTTGACGTGCCGTGTATGTTTCACAATATTTGAAAGCAATTTCCAGCACGCGTTTTTGAATATTGCCGTCGTCCCGCTAAATGTGCACGCCGATTGTGAAAAGTGCAGGGGCACATTGCTGGTTTCGAAATTTTGCAGGCGGCCTGCGAGAGTTCAGTACACAGTTACTACTGGCTACTAATGAAAGGTAGGGAAACCAAGACCAATGCGGTATGAGACGCCAGAATTAGAGCTATCATGCACTAGATGCCCTGCATAATAAATTTTAAGAACCCCCCGGACCACTTTTCACCACTTCCATTTTGGACCTCCGTTGTGCGACGTATAATGTAGCTTTGAAGGTAAGAGGCCATTTTCTGGCTTCTGAAGACCTGCTGCGTCATCTTCGACTGGTCAGGAAGATGTATGTCCCGTGTCACTCCTTGTCGGCACTCATATAGAACCTATGACCTTTCCTTGTTGGCTACAACAAGAGGCTGCTTGTACAGCAGTGTGGTTTCCAGGCGCCCGAAAGCAATCTGCGCAAGTCTCCAGCATACGGCCTTCAAGCCCTGATGCGTCCAATAAGTAGGCGAAGCAAGTTTTACACCGTTATCAGCATAACGAGCGTTAGCGCAGGATAAGATCAATAATTTACTGCTGTGATTTCTGTCGGCCTAATGTTCTAAGGAAAGCGCAAGACATCATAGCCCTCGTGTATACGTTATGACCTCGGCTATCCTGACTTGTAATAATGTTCTATTAATTGGCTTTTCTTGTGCACATGTCGCTTTTTTCCGCCTTACTCCATGGCCTTCTTGGGCCTGTAAGGTGCTATGAAAAGACAAATAAATAAATGGTGAGGCTGTAGACTTTGGTTACGGAGTAAGGATTGCTATTTTTCGGAACCTTCTTAGACCGTCAGCAGCTCAGAGCGCCAGAAACATTTTGTGGTATAATCATGCGTGATGTGGGTGTTTAATCTCGCTTTGCAGCGCACATAAAGGAAGAGCTTCAAAAGCTTGGCGGAATTCAACTCACTATAGGGTACAACGACAACAGCGTCCCAGTCACGAGACACCGGCTTCATTCTACGCGCTTTCGGAGCGCCTGAATGCAGAATGTGGGTTCTGGGACGTTGATCTAGTTATCGCTCAGTCATTGCTTGCTTAACGATTTTGCCCCAGTTTCACATTGAAGCAGTGCTCTGGTCCAGCCTCTGGTACCAGAGGATGTGCTAGAGCCCTCCCTCTACCAGAATGCACCAGTCTGTGGTACAGTCTCTGCTACACTCTGGTAGAGCCTCCGGTACCAGAGGCTTTACCGCTGCCTGGTTTTACTAGCGCGATTAGTTCAACAGAGGTCGCCATTGCGGCTTTCATATTTCGTACGTTATAGGCTAACATTACATTGTCAACTATGTGTTGCATGTGGACGACTTAAAATACGGCACGGCTGCAGGTCTCTGCAGTGCTCGAAATGAAGTGGTAGCTACTGAGTGGAAAGGAGAGGTGGCAAACAGCGCACATCAAGTTGAGCGGCCACATGGTGGCGGTGGTGAATTCGTACGCGAAGTGATTTAAAGGACCCGCCGCGGTGGGTCAGTGGTTAGGGTGCTCGACCACTGATCCAGAGTTCCCGGGGTTAGAACCCGACCGCGGCGGCTGCGTCGTTATGGAGAAAAAACGCTAAGGCGCCCGTGTGCTGTGCGATGTCAGTGCACGTTAAAGATCCCCAGGTGGTCGAAATTATTCCGGAGTCCTCCACTACGGCACCTATTTCTTCCTTTCGTCTTTCACTCCCTCCTTTATTCCTTCCCTTACGGCGCGGTTCAGGTGTCCAACGATATATGAGACAGATACTGCGCCATTTCCTTTCCCCAAAAAACAAATTAATATTATTAAGTGATTTAAAGCAAATGGATTTTCCTTGCTTCCCTCAAATGCTCATTGCAAAAGTTTAAGATGACTCTTAAGTTTGGCCTCAAGAGTAGTGGATATAGCGTCTTCCCCGTTCATTTTCCTCTTTTAACTCTTTTTTTCGTGATTTCCCACCGGTTCCCGATGCACAATCATATTATCGATCACGGTCATCGATTACAATTAATATTACCCATCACATTAACCATCACCAATCACCAATCATTACCTAGGTTACGTTGCACGACATACTACACCGCCACATTCTTATTGCACACGCATATCATTTGTTATAGTACAACGATGCACCATAACACCACCTTTTTATTTTGCCCAATTTCTGACGCCTGTTTGGCATATACATAATTGGCTGTACAATTAAAAGTTACTATAACATCAGTACACATCCAAAGCACACGTTACTAAGTCATGCACACGCCAACGCGTTCACTAGGAACCCCTCTAACACGCTCGAACGAGCGAACGACTTTTCGTTGCCTATCGCTGCCGTGTTTGGAGTTTTTCTATGTTTGCCGCCAATTGCATTAAAGAAAAAAAAACCCTTTGCCGATGCGTTGCTTGCCCCACCTCTCATGTAGAGGGCCTGGATTTGCACCGAAATTGTGGCTATTTTCGTTTAACGACTTGCTTCTGATTTTTGCACATCCCGGAATTTTTTCTGACTCAGGCAGGACGACGACCAATGCCGGGTTTTCCGCAGAACGAGCCCCTTACGCTATCGCGTAAAAGAGACGACGACTTACCGCGCAGGCCACGATTTCGGCCAGTGAAGGCTGGAATGTGCAGTTCAGCCACCACTTCCTCTGAGCAAAGCAAGAGCAGTTCCTGAACTGGCGGAGGGAGTAATTAGTAAACTTTACCTGCTCAACTAAGCGCTTCACCTCAGTGCACATCATTTTGAGGGTGCCTCAAAGCTGCCTGTTTTTGTTTTCTGCTCTGCCGGAATCATTCAACAATCTTTTAACATTTATGTCTACTTTTGCAGTTCACACATTGCAGCTTCTCTATCTGTATCCTCGAAGGGAATAGGCACTTGTATTTTCTTGTTTATATCATTTTAATAAGCAAAATAAGTACAAGGCCTTGTTATCACAGTTACCGACTCAAGAGCCACTGGATAAAGTTCAAAGTTTGAAGCAAAGCACAATACTTTGGACTTATCAAAGATTCTCTACATTTTACCTTCACAAACGTCGATTACCCTTTACGAAACGTGTTGAATCACTTTCAGTGCATGTCTCAACAACTAAAAGGCATAGCTGAGAGAAATTAAAATATCCTGCGCCACAGCCAATGCAGCTACGTTCGGCAGAGAAAAGTTTGTTTGCTATGGTTTGGTATATAGTTTATGGGGGTTTAACGTTCCAAAGCAACTAAGGCTATGAGGGACGCCGTAGCGAAGGGCTCCGGATATTTCGGCCACCTGGGGTCCTTTAAGGTGCACTGATATCGCACAGTACACGGACCTCTAGAATGCCGCCTCCATCGAAATCCGACCACCGCGGCTGGGATCCAGCCCGCGGCTGGGATCCAGCCCGCGCCTTTCGGGTCAGCAGCCGAGCGCCATAACCACTGAGCCACCCCGGCGGCTAGTTTGTTTTTTATCACGTCCTCTACTTATAGCGCTCATAAGGGGTGAGAAATAAGGGGCTTGTTATCATATACATTTAAAGGAAACCTACAGCCATAGAAACCAAGAAAAGCATAGTGAAATGTTTATATTTCTTTTTCTAATAACTTCTGGTGCTCATCGATTAAAATTATTGGTGTACTTTGGTTATGGCTGCGAGGTAAATGATTAGATGTTGTAATATTAAGTAAATTAAGTCAACGAATAATTTTTCTTGATCCACCCCAGAAGTTAAATGCACAATAAGAAACATTCCCTCTTTTTGTAGCAGTTTAGGCATGCTACATGTTTGCTTACACTCTGCGCGGTTGCCAGCAGAAGCGCCGCCTATGTGTACAAACATGATATTTCTCTAGATAACAGCAGAACACTATCGGCTTGATTCAATGTCCAAGACATCAATCGGTTACTCACTTGCATAAAAAGGGAGTGTCCAGTAGAATTTCGCTCTCATTCGCGCCATCCGTTTCCTATTAACTGTCAGCTCAGTGTCCTAGTAGTATTTGTTGGAAAGGTTCCAACAACCAGGGATCTTAAGCGCTATCAGGATGGGGCTAGCGAACGGAGGAGAATATTTCGCTTGCCCGTACATTTACGAGGCTACAGCCGCCAACGTTTCTCCCTACACGTCAGTGCGAGTGCCCTGCTTTATACAGGGGAAATGCATGAATGAAGCAAATGTTATCTACAGCCATGTCAAGCAGCATTTCTGACAGACGCTCCGGCTGTAACGCGGCGGATGTGCTAGGAGAGTTTTTGGAATCAAATTATTTTTATTGGCCATTCCACCGGCCATTTTCACGTGTTACTTGGTTTTTAATGTAACCACACTTCCTAATAACAAACTCTGTTGTGAAAAAGCGCTACTCCGTGTTACACGCAATTACAGATTATAGATTATGCTTCTTCCACTCACGCAATTATAAATTTTAGTTGGCGGTAACTCATCGAAAATTTGTCTGATTTCTGAAGATGGCTAACGAATAGACGTTCGGAATCGTATGCTTGATCGGATTGTGCAGAGAGGCCGAATTTTGCAAAATAGAAGGAAAGAGCAAGCCAATTCTCTTTTATTAGTCCTGCGCCTTCTGCTGTATTTGAAAATGTAATATTTGGCTGTAATATAGTGGACAACACAATCTAACAACCGGGCGAGTTTATTTACGTTCCAAATCGGTTACAGAGCTCTTCTAAGAAAGGGAATGTTTTAAATAAACTCGGATAGCGGGAGTTGACTGGAAAGATACGCGATGATGCTGGCAGCTTTCATGGCCTGTAGAAGGCTACAGCTGAAATGAAGATAGTTTGTGCCCAAAAAACTAGCACAAAGCCATTAATGTTCTCAAAAATACGAAACTGTCAAATACGCAAAAAATTAAACGCTAATTCACATCCCACACTCAACTTCACACCAAAGGGACATAACGAGCTGCTAGGGCGAAGAAAACCTACATGTGACGGAATTCTTGGCGGGGTCGGTGGCTATGAGCAAATGCATTTTTCTCATATTTACTGCCAGTGGAGCCCAACTGGGGTTAGCAGAATAAGCCACCGTATTAAGTTGCGGATAGCAAAATTTATCGAACAGACTCAAAGGTCTTGCTTGTACGTGGACGCCTTTGACTCTCTTGTTTTATCTGAAAAGTTCAGTTGCGCTGTGCTTTGGTGACAGACTATACTCATCAAGGGACCCACAAACTGGTCAAAACGTGTGGTGAGATTGTGGTGTAAATAAAAATGTCTTGCTGCACATTCTACGTATTGTAGAGAAATATGATACAAAGACTGCGATTTGTTTTAACGTTAACCTAGCAAACTTTCTTTTTGGATCAGTAAAAATCCTCAGGGAATTTTACCATTATTTGACCAATATTACCAATATGAATTTGTTAAGCCCTATGAAAATCTTGAGACTTCCTAAGGACCTAGCGTGGATACAGAAAATGCGGCCAAAACAACACGCGAGGGATGTCCGCGGGAGTTTCCCACACTTCCTGTCGATATCCCAACGCCTTTTCAAAATTTCGCAGGGTCATCGCTTCGATGTCAGTGTTGTCACTGAGTGTACTCACGTCCTAGATGTAAGCAATCGTCGCTTTCTGGTCACTGGGGTCAAGGCTATACCTGATGATTAATTGTACTCACAAAAAGTTTTAATTTGCTCTTCACTAAGGGCGATGTCACACTCAGGAACCCTGACTAGGCTCTACTGCTCGATAGGCGTACACGTTGCGGATGGGGCAGGCGTCGACTAAAATTAAACAATCTTGCCAGTGTTTTCCACTACTGAGTGCTGAAGTGTAGTCGCTTGTTTTGCTCATGTGTAATACGGACAAGATAGAAACAAGCGCAGCTATTTAGGACGTAATAATTCACGTGAAAGTTTCACTTGGCCGCCGATAGTTTTGCTTTAGCGATGGCATCTGCCGATCAGCCTTCGATGCCACTCGTCGCTGCTCACAGGATGGCACGTTGCTGTACTGTGACTTAAGCGTTATTTAATGCTTACTTTGAAAGTTTACACGTCATTAACTATAGCTCTAGGGATGTGTCGAAATTGCAAGAAAGACCAAATATATATAGCCTCTGAAGTAAAAAGAAATGGTTTTTTAAGCGTTGGTTGCGTCCAGTATATGAACGCGAGTGGTCATACATGCAGAGGAAGCCCACAGCAAGCTTTCTGCAGCCGCAAACATTCACGTCTCAACCCATTTAATGCTTATTGGGAACCACGCCTTTCTGATTTATTCGCGAAACTTTATAGATCGTTTACAGAGAGCAATTCGCTATGTCCACGACAGGTGGCACCACTAGGACGGGCGCCACTTCTGGCCTTCGGAGCCGTCGTTAGCAGCCTCGGCGCGCAGTGCGAGACGCTGCTGCACAGCTTGTGTATGAAGTTGTCAAGTGACTTTTAAACAACCTGGCTGTGATACGGATTTTATGCGTATTATTGAATTAATATCTAGAGCTAATGGGTAGATTTAGTTGACCGGAGCGACGGTCCCGCTCCGCTCACGGTAGCACGGTAAGCGGTAACGGAGCGCTGACACCGAAATCTTTTTAGTTGCCCGTGAATCGAATTTCTCTTAGCGGAGAAGACTCTCGTAGCACCCTCTGTGCAACTAAACTCTAAGCACTACATTTGATAAAATATAGGGTCATTATTTCTTTTATTACTGTAAAAAATACTCTTTATTGTACCATTCTATATGCAGTTCAGAATAATTTAGACAGCAGAAATACTTTTAACCTATATTGATGTACTTCGACAGGTCGGTTCTTTTCAATATCCAAAGTAAGCCAACAGCAGCCCTAGCCAAGGTTGTACTTGTTTTTCCTGACGTTGATGTTGATTTCACAAGCCACCGTACGTATGTACGTACATCTACATTTGCTACATTCATGAAGACGATGCCAAAGCGAAATTAGCAGTGCTGGCGAAAAAAGTCGACGACGAACTCTGCGCGCTTGCCTCGCTGGGGGCAGCCATCTTGCTCCGCTGCCGGGGATCGTCTCGCTAGGCTCGCTCTGCTGGGGTCGTCAGCGAGCGGAGCGGGAGGTGCGCTCCGGTAGCCCGCTCAGGGCCAAGCAGGCTGCGCATGCGCAGTTGTGTTCCCGCTGGGCTGCCTGAGCGGAGCGGGACGCCGCTCCGGTCAACTAAAACTGTCTAATATCCCTGTGCTCTACGTGTCGGAAAAATATACGCAATTTTTACATATGGGACACTTCGTGACACAACTGCTGATGTTTTTCGAGCAGATGTCTTGCGAGTTTTTAATGCTTTCAGGAGAACAGAATAATGTGTTGTTCCACGAAAAAGGTAAACATATCAGAAACGCCCCGCACCAGTTTATTTCAGCGCAAACAGTAGCTCCGCGAATGCCAGAACGAGTGTGCATGCCTGTAACCTTTCTCACCTTCGGCAAACGCTGATGCAATACGTCGAATAATCGGTGCATTTTTAGACGTTTTAATTTAGTGCTTCCTGGGCGTGGGCACAGTGCACACTAAACTGTCGTGCGTACTTGGCGATAGCGCAAAAAGACCGCACAGGAGACGCTTCTGTAATTCTCTCGCGGGATACAAAAGTCTATACAACTTCAATAATGCACGCGAAAGCGGTAAAATTTACCATGACAGGACATTGTGTATATTTCAGCTTATTCCGGCTGGTTACATCTGCGGCTGCTGAACTCCGAGCACTTTTCAGTATTACTTAGCATGCAAGAGAGCATTGTCGATTGTCACCGAGCCTCTATAGCTGCCCTTGAAAAACACTTCATCCTTACTTTTTAAGCCGGAATGTTAACGGGGGATAAAGTAAATATCTGGGCAATCGGCCTGCGATCACACGGACGTTCAGGTGTAAGCGGCGTGCACAGTGCTGAGCAGTGAACGTTATTAATAGCTGTGAACACTGTGAATAGCTGTGAATATTCCTCCATTCGGCAAAAATATCGAGCTCTAAAAAGAAAGCTTTCAGGCACTGTCGCGCTTGAAATCTGCAGCTCGACAACAAGTTACACGGTCCACAAGTAGCGTTAGGGGATCAATTGACTGAATAAATGTGAACAAGCCGGTAGTTGATCGCGGTTTGTTGACACATTCGAGCCAACAATTCGAGCCGAAGAGCCGCCGCGGTGGCTGAGTGGTTATGGTGCTCGGTTGCTGGCCCAAAAGACGCGGGTTCGATCCCGACCGCGGCGGTCGAATTTCGGTGGAGGCGAAATTCTAGAGGCCCGTGTGCTGTGCGATGTCAGTGCACGTTAAAGAACCCCAGGTGGTAGAAATTTCCGTAGCCCTTTACTACGGCGTCTCTCATAGCCTGAGTCGCTTTGGGACATTAAACCCCCATCAACCAACCAACCAATTCGAGCCGATGCGGGAAGTCTGATGCAGAAGTAAATGCGCCGGTTGAACGAAACATTTTCCAGTGCCAACACGTTCTATGCGCACTACCGCGAAGTTCTTGCACCGTCCGACAGCCCGTTATTTAAAGCGAGAGCCAGAGAAACGCCTTGCTGTCGGGCACCAGGGCGCCGGCAGCCGTCGAAGCGGGAAGACCCGAAGGCCGGCGATGTCGGAATGGTGATATGATTAAATAAGGCAGCGCCCATGCTCCCGCGATGTAAAGCGTCTATACCTCGAAGCGCTATAAATCAAAGTGGGCTCTATTTGCGAAAGTGACCCTTCAGGTACAATCAAAATTGTACAGCACAAAATGGCAGTCGTATCCTGTAAGATGTGTATTGAACTTCAATTTGCACAGGATGCCGGGGGCCGTATTCTGTAAGCTGTCCATTTTCCTGGCAGTTGGGTGGTTTGGAACCCGAACTTATGAAATATGAAGCGAATGGTAGCCTGAATCGCAGCGCTCTGGCCACAGGTGGCGGCTGAGCTGACCACTGGCTTGCGTTGGCTGCGGTATAGAGCCAGTGGTAAAGTCCGTTCGCCAGCAACCCAATCGCTGGGTCGCTTGGAACAGACACCATAAAGCCGCGCGTATATCTGAGTGGGCACCAACAAACGACAGAATGGACGCGAAATAGAGAACAGAAATTGAACAGGTTATTGAACGCGGCAAGTGACAGCGTAAGGACGGCGATTATGATACGCATATAAGAAATTTTCCCACAGGAGCTCCTAACGAGTAGAAAACTCGTTTGTTTGAATGATGAAAGAAAAACTCCTCGAGAACAGCTTACGGTACGTCCACTCGACAACTGTATGATTTTATTCACACCAAAAATGGCGTTCACTAGTATCGTTCAACGAAGGCGAGACTTGTAGCACTCCTGCACGCACACATTACGGCATGTGTGAGTGCACGAAGTGTCGTTGGACTCTCTTCTTTTCAGCCAGCACGTTTTCCACGAACAGAATGTTCTCTTGCACGCACAAATGCATGGTTTCTCGCATACATTAAGCTTGTTCGTCTGAGGCTTTTTCGTTTTTTGTTTGGTAAGGCGTTTTGTAGCTGCTGTAGACCGCTGTTTTCTTGTAGTAGATAGCGCCGTTTGGGCGGGGCACCGACATATTGGCGGCGTAACAGATGTCCCATGCGGAGATGACGGCTTTGAAAAGATGGAAACGTGGCTTGAACCAGCTGAGTTCCCTTTGCTCGTAGTGGCTGCCCTTCTATTACTCGCTGACGTACCTTGTGTTGTGTAATTCTTCATAACACTTCCGAAAACTCTTTGTTCAGCGGAGCGTGCTGTGGCCGGGTTGATCCTGGGAGCAGGCGCGGTTGCCACGGCATGACTACTAGTGCTCTTTTCGGGCTTCTGACTCTTGGAGACAAACTTTGGCGACGTGACTGGAGCGGTAGCTTTAGATGCAGTAGTGGGGTGTCCGAGTGCAGGCTGGAGATCAAGATCTACAGTGAGGTTTTGCCTTAAACGGGCTGAATCTGAGGCATTTTGGCCATTGGTAGTCGTCGTCAAGCATGTCATAAGGCAAACTGCAATAAAGTAAACGGCGGAGGGAATGAGATGCACCGGCGTGTAGCCCAAATAATGTTGTCAGCATTGCTAATAGAAATGCATGTATCAGGAATGCGTTATTTTACTTTTATAAAGCTTCACAATTGCAATAAAGTTTAACACTCGGACTGCTGTTTTCTGGATTTCTCCGTACCGCACCATATTTTAGAGAAGCTTTAAGCGAAAGTTATTATCGAACACGCAGAATAAATTATCTGGCTAGTTGGAGATTAGGTATACCAATGACTAACAATTCTTAAATCCTTCAAGAACAAATCACAACACAAAACGCAATGATTGTATCAAAATTTCAAGCAATATAGTTAGAGGAATACGTTTGCTAGATGCGTATTTCAGTGCTTAACAGGACACACAATACAGAAGGTTATTATAAAAACTCGGGGTGCCGCAACACAGATGCTGAATAATAATAATAATAATAATAATAATAATAATAATAATAATAATAATAATAATAATAATAATAATAATAATAATAATAATAATAATAATAATAATAATAATAATAATAATAATAATAATAATAATAATAATCAATCTTTATTTTTCGGTGCCCAGGAACAACCCAAAGGTCTTGGTGCTGGTACACCATTCACACGCACAAAATGTAAATTTATTTCACTACAAAGGAAGACACTCAGGGGAGGTAATGCAGCAGTCAAGGCGATAGAAAAAAAAAGACATAAACTAGGCGTGACAGCAAGCATGAAGCAAAAAAGCGAAAACAGCGGTAAATGAAAACAGCTAGAACAGGCAACAGACATATAAATAACTAATGAAACAATAAACAAAGAGAATGAACGACCGATAACAGCCAAGTACAGCATATAGCAAAATACAAACAAGAATAAAGCCAATACTAATATGAACGAATATGAAACCTCTGAAATACAAACTAGAAATACAATCATACACAATAAGAAACGTAATTAGTGAACGCGTTACAGACAATCAGGCGTGAGTATACAGTATTAAAGAAATAATATTAATGACAACAAGTACACGTGATGAACAATTAAGGAGAGAAAAAAGCAATATAATACCAGTGCAAACGCACAAGTGTAGTAAAGACAAAATGCATGAAAGGGGAAGTTATGTATGAGAAAAAGAGTGCTCAAAGTGGAACGTCACGGACATCCAATATAAAGGAAGGGAGAGAATTTTCGAATATATCTAGGTGAGGACAAAGAGAATTAAACAACTTTTGCATTCTGTCCAGAGGGGAGAGGGAGTGCAGGAGCGCAGAAACTTGGAATGGTCTGAATTCCCTTATGCTCTTTCGCGGTACACGCAAAAGGATACGCGCTAGGAGCTGAGGGCATAGAATGTGACCATGGAGAAGTTTATACAAGAAAATTATATCTGCCCTCACGCGACGGCAGCTAAGAGAAGGAAGCTGCAGTGAGTTACTCCGTCTGGGACGAGAGCTGGAAGTTTTGCAAGAAAACCGATGTTGAAATATGCGTAAAAACTTTAGCTGAACTCTATCGATTTTTTCACAGTTCGACTGGCAAGTGCCGTTCCAAACAACAGACGCATATTCCAAAAGCGGCAAGCATATGGAGAGGTAGAGCTTTAAGAAAGGAAGTGGGGATCGAAACTCTCTCGAAAGCCTGCAGATGAAGCCGAGTGTACGCATAGCCCGTAGAGCAATGCGTTTTGTATGAGAGGAGAAGCTGAGGCTAGGTCGAAAAGTACGCCGAGGTCATTAATTTCATCAACCCTGGGCAGCGGCCTACCATTCACAGAATAAGACTAGAGAAGACTGTGCGTTTTACACGTAAATGAGACAACCTTGGTTTTAGATGAATTGAGAGTGAGCCCATTCTTCAAGCACCAATCAGAGAAGGCGGATATGTCAGATTGCAATGACAAGCAATCGTGAAGATTATGTATTGCCTTGAACATTTTTATATCGTCCGCATAAAGGAGAAATGAGGAGTTTTTGACCACGGAGGAAACGTCATTGATAAAAACAGAGAACAGAAGCGGGCCTAATACCGAGCCCTGAGGAACACCGCTGGTTGGAGTGTAAACAAATGAGGTCTGTCCATTTACACTGACAAAGCAGGACCGATCAAGAAGATAGTTGCGTAGGAGGGCTACAATTGAAACGTCGATCTCAAACAGCAGAAGCTTTTGAAGAAGTAATGAGTGAGTAACAACGTCGAAAGCTTTGCTCAAATCACAGTACACAGCGTCTACCTGACTCCTCTGAAGGACTTCAGCTGATGTATACGTCATAAAAGTCACAAGGTTAGTTGTAGTAGAACGACCTTTTATGAAACCATGCTGATTATGAATGATTACATAATAATAATAATAATAATAATAATAATAATATTAATATTAATAATAATAATAATATTAATAATAATAATAATAATAATAATAATAATAATAATAATAATAATAATAATAATAATAATAATAATAATAATAATAATAATATTATAGGGTTTGGGGGAAACGAAACGGCGCAGTATCTGTCTCATATATCGTTGGACACCTGAACCACGCCGTAAGGGATGGAATAGATGAGGGAGAGAAAGAAGAAAGGAAGTGAGTGAGTGAGTAAAAAGAAAGCGGTGCCGTAGTGGAGGGCTCTGGAATAATTTCGACTACCTGGGGATTTTTAACGTGCACAGACATCGCGCAGCACACAGGTGCCTTAGCATTTTGCCTCCATAAAAACGCAGCCGCCGCGGTCGGGTTCAAACCCGGGAACTCCGTGTCAGTAGTCGAGCGCCCAATAATAATAATAATAATAATAATAATAATAATAATAATAATAATAATAATAATAATAATAATAATAATAATAATAATAATAATAATAATAATAATAATAATAATAATAATAATAATAATAATAATAATTTTTGCGGGAAAGGAAATAGCGCAGTATCTGTTGTCTCATATATCGTTGGACACTTTAACCGCGCCGTAAGGGAAGGGGTAATGAAGGGAGTGAAAGAAGAAAGGAACAAAGAGGTGCCGTAGTGAAGGGCTTTGGAATAATTTCGACCACCTGAGGATCTTTAACGCGCACAGCATCATCGCAAAGCACACGGGCGCCTTAGCGTTTTGCCTCCATCGAAACACAGCCACCGCGGTCGGGTTCGAACCTGGATCAATAGTAATAATAATTGGTTTTTGGGGAAAGGAAATGGCGCAGTGTCTATCTCATTAATCGTTGGACACCTTAACCGCGCCGTAAGGGAAGGGATAAAGGAGGGAGTGAAAGAAGAAAGAGGTGCCGTAGTGAAGGGCTCCGGAATTATTTCGACCACCTCGGGATCTTTAACGTGCACTGAAATCGCACAGCACACGGGCGCCTTAGCGTTTTGCCTCCATAAAAACGCAGCCTCCGCGGACGGGTTCTAACCCGGGAACTCCGGATCAGTATCCGAGCGGCCTTACCACTGAGCCCCGAAGGCGTGTACGGATGCTGAGCCCCAGAGCTCATTTATAGTGGACATTTACGAGTTGAATTCAATTAAGTTTTCAACACTACATCTTTTCAGTACAATCCGTGCAACAATAGAAATGAAGAAGGAAAGCGAAGAGCGTTCAGCTTACAAGCGGCTACCTCCGTAAGAATTCTCAACCACGAACCAGAAGCCAAAGCCATAGTTGAGGCGGGCGCGACTGTTCATTCTGAGGCTCCCGTTTCAAGACGCGCCAGTATCGGTTCTGACGTACGGCTGTGGACAAGTTTAGATCGAACAGAAATAAAAGCTGGCATGCTGCTCTCTAGCTTATGCTGCAATCATTTTCGCTGGCGCCTAAATCAGATACGTGCAACCGTTATATCTGTCATGTCTCTCTTTCTCTTGATTGATTTAGCAGCTGCTGCTCTTTGCTCCGAGTAGGCTTTCTTTGTTTATTTAACCACCCGGGGCCGACTCGTAAAGCAGCCAAAATGAAAGCGCAAAACCATCAAGAGATGAATTCAAACCGGTGCCATACTAAGTTCGCGGAAGCCGTGCTTCCGATCTACCTAACGAGAAGTCGTTAATTTCGTCTTTCAAGAGCGTAGAAGAAGAGCTAGCGGAAGGATTCCTTTCGATAATGGCGGCTATTATTTCCCATGCGAAAAGTCCCAACGATGTGGTCTAGTATTACTACGACTTTATCATTCGACCACGCTGGAGTTGGCCACAGCACCGGCTTGTTAATATGCGATGACTTAAAATATCGCAGTCTGCCAAGACGGATAAATTGTGAGCAGGAACATGCGAATCTTCTTTAAGTGATTTCATGGACAACTTTTACTCTTGCGACGAAATTTGTGTTGATTACATTCAATTATGTTCTGTTTGAGTCAAAGCAACAAATTTTTACCGAACTGTTTTTGTCATTTGGCGACTAAAATGCGCAGACAAAGCAATATAAACGTCCCAAGGATGTTGATCTTAGGTTAAAGTAACGTAAAGCTGAAGTTTTATTTCTCCTAAATCGCGCAACGCTCACATATGAACAAGAATACTAGCAGTGGTACGGTGTGGACAACCCTTCTCCAAGTAGCTTTAAAAACTTATCCCCTTAATTTCTTTTCTCTAAGGCTAAATAATACACATTGTTTAAGGGACAGTCTAATAGACGGTTGTAAATATTTTAGAATATGCATGTCGACCTTGCACCTTGGCGCCAATATGAAGTGCATAAATAACGTTTTAGGCAAGAAATTGCATTTTTAATTGGCAAAGATGATTAGGTCTGGTTTCTCGGTAGAGCCACGCTAACACTGTATGAGCCTGGATTTAGGCCATTTCATCGCTACGCCAGAGCTTCGCACGTAGAATAATTTCTTTTTTATTTAAACTAGAGGCAGCGTACTTTGCGCTCTTTCAGTAAATCACAGCGACATTCTTTAAATTTTGTTGATCATCATTTGTGATTTTTCTGAAACGTAATCACACCATCCAATCTGGTGGTGGCCCGCGCCTCCTGGACTACCCAAAGCGACTCTATGACCTCTCCAAAGGCCAGTGTGGCTCCAGCAGGCTGCGTTCACCAGAGAACCGCAGTAGTCGCCACGGGGCGTGGCTCTGGGGGCCCCCAGCTTATGCGTGTATGTGTACGGACTTACCTACGACCGCACATCTTGCCTGCTCTTGGCATCGTCCCTTACAAGTTCGGGTTTCCAGTGAGTCTTGTGTCATTGAACCCATTGCTCCCACACGCGCTTGCAATATTCATTAGTAACCACATGCTGTTGAATGCCTGGAAAATAATAGACCTGCCTCGTTAGCAGTGTCCAGATATTGCAATCACTATAAACATATCATTTTCGCCATTGGCTGAAATGGTGTGCGCGAGACTCGACAACAATGAGGAACAAGCGGCATGAACGCTGACCGACGATACGCTTAGTGGTACCAGCACACGCTTCGTCCGCACCACTGATCATATACCAAAGACTAGAGTGCATGTACGGGGTGCTTCGCCTAATAGTGTTCGCAATTAGAAAAGAGGCTTCTTGAGTTACGAGAACACTTTATTCGACAAAGCATTGCAGTGGTGGTTGCGCAGCGATACACGTAATTTAATTTTCTCCTAAAACAGCTCAAAAAGCACCCAAAGTTAAATGTCATCAAACAACTGAACTTACTAATCTATTGCAATATACAACTCAAACGTCTTGCCTAGCAGGCGGGTCAACTATTATTAAATATTCAGGTTCTTAACTGTAATAGTCAGCACTTAATTTTCTGGCAGACTTCGAGGCCATCCTAAGTAATTGCCAAATCACTGTTTAGATTCTAGAAAAGGTCATTCTCGTACCCATTGCAGCGCAAAAAATTTTTGAGCCCCACGCGAGCAAAACCGAAGCCGAGCGGCCGGCGGAAACGCTAGCCCCGCCTACGACCACGCGTTACGCAGCAGCGAGCCAATGCCGGGCTTCCTCCAAGCGCCTGCGTGGGAGCGGTCGAGGTCGCTACAGAGGCGGCGTTGTGTAAGGCACGCTCATGGAGGACGCTAGCGCTTTCTCAGGCAATCGGTTCCGTTTTTGCCGTTGTGGCGTCTCTAAATTCACTCCACTGTAGAGAGCTGACAAGATTGGCTTTATCGAAAATATTAAAGCTTCTATGGATGCTGTTTACGGCGGCCAAGAAGCATCTCAATAAATGAGGAGCTTAACTGCAATGGGTAAAAAGGCAATCTAGTTATTGATACTTTACGCACCTTCTACATAACACATCTTAGTTGTATTCTGATGCACACCACTGGTAATTTTATGTCGAGGAGTGCATATTATAAATAAAATAGGATCATATTTTAATTATCTGCACTATTCCGTTAAAGGCCACGTGTAGTAACATTTGATGACATGAATTTAATAACCTTTTCCGCACTGCGTTGACTTGATGTATTCACCGCAGCAAAGGAAATAAATGTTAAAAATAATTCCAATAAAGGTAATCTCACCGTTAGTCAACAACAAGAGATCTTAAATGGCATTCCAGAAGCGAAAGCCACAGGTGAACCGTATACTATTGCTCATTCTGCGGCTTCCGTTTCAAGCGGTGTCACCACTTCGTCTGAGCGTCTGAGATATGACGAGAAATATCTTTAACTCGAGCCTTAATAAAAGCAGGCGTGTTACTTTCCATGTTGCGATCTTTCTACGCTGAGACCTCTATACGAGGCGTGCAGTCGCTTTAGCCGTCATGTTTTGTTTCTTTAGATTGATTTGGCAGCTGCTCGTTTTCGAGCTATGCAAGGTTGCTTTCTCGTTTACACGCAAGAAGTGCAGTCATCAAGCAGCCATAATGAAAATGCAGCAACAGCACAAGCTATGTTTAAAGCGAGGCCTGCGCTACTTCGCAGAGCCCTGCTCCGTGCCATCTGAAGAGAAATCAAGATTATTGCGCGGTCTTAGACGCGCAACATTTAACTAGTATAAATATACTCCGCCGATGCATCCAGCATCTGTGTGTGCCACTTAACCCGCGTGGTTTGAAGGTGACGGCTAATAAACATTCAGCCCGCCAAACCGGGATTCTAGGAGCCGGCGCTGCAGCATATTTCTGGAGTATTTATCGGTGCTGTCTCCAGTTCTGGTAAGAAAATTACCTAAATAGTTTTCTGTTGGGGCTAAAAGATAAGAAAATTTGACCACTTGTTTCCTTTCTGTGGCGAAGATGGCTCACGCACAGAGGGATAGTCGTTACCGTCTTAAGGTTTGGAGATCAAGCCCAAGTAAAAACGCGTTTTTGTATTTCACTAATACCCTCATTTTTCACAAATAAACCATATTATCAGTTTTTGTGGACTAAGGAAAGAATTGCCCTGGTTATTTAGAAAATAGATTTTCGGACCGCAGTAACTAAAGGCATAAGAATAGTTAAAAGATTCCGGCTATTCCGCAAGACACTATTAACATCCGCAATGCAATTGCTAAATATAAAGCATAAGCCGATAATAAACTCGCTCCCGATGTGCAATTACTGTGTTTTAAAGCGCGACTTTGGTGTCGCAGTTCTTAAAGCAACTGCCGTAAATCCGTGCTTTCAAACGGTTGTAATCGTACGAATCTCCCGTAAATGGCCTCCTGCCTGAACCGAAAGCGGGATGCTTTTTGCCAAAGGGTTTAAAAAGGCTGGGGCATTTCGGTTGATGTACTAAAATTTTTCTCATCACTGACATTTTAATCCTTTTGGCTGCTGATGGACTGCACGTCGACGTCGACACCAGGGAAGCCAGGGAGGCCCACGTTTTCAGCGTCATGGTTGACTACAAAAACACATTTTCATGACCGGAAGCTGGTATGACCTCTTGGATGACGACAGGCTTTTAGAACGCGTTAGGAACTTTCCGGTACTACATATAAAATAATATTCAACCTAAATATATGGGCTCGAGAAAGTGTTTCGTCATCCATCCCTGTAAAGACAATATTGAGTGTCTTGGTTACATGCTCTAGTTGTAGCAAAGCGTGGCACAGAAAAAGTAATATGTATACGTTTGGAGAAATAAAACTGAGAAGGAC
The DNA here is from genome assembly GCA_030143305.2 of Amblyomma americanum. Taxonomy (NCBI): domain Eukaryota; kingdom Metazoa; phylum Arthropoda; class Arachnida; order Ixodida; family Ixodidae; genus Amblyomma; species Amblyomma americanum. Next base: position 163,747 of record JARKHS020026226.1, read on the forward strand.
AGTAGTGTGAATGAAGAGGCAGAGCACGGTGTGCAACACGAATATTTGCTGTGAAGGGGCTTCGAGAAGGACGGGCGCTGTTATCCGTTGAGCTTTTGGCGCATGAAGGCTTTCTTGAAGCGCCACGCTTCAGATTAGTAAAAACCACTACTATTACTACTATATCGCCATTTTCGTGCTGTAATTCGAATTCTTCCTATCCCGTAGCATAGCACTCAACGTGCTTGCCCTTGGTCAGTCGTGCCTTGAATATGATGCTTCGGACTTTTTAACATTAACTGTTTGCTATCATTTGGTCGAGAAGTGAATCGCGCTGGAAGCAAGAAGACGTTGGAAAGATTAAGATTAAAAACAGGCACGGCTGGTCTCGTCGCGGAGCCTTCACTAGGCAGTGCCGCCGTATCAAATCCTGCCCACTCATCGCACCATTTCTGCGCCAATTTGCCGCCACCAGCAAACTGTTTCTTCACGCACGACATTAACGCCGAAAAAGATTGTCAGGTGTGCCAAACATGTCACCGTGTTTCGTCATTCGTCGACATCGTCACCTATCTACTACTGCAGCAAGGACGTGTGGCGTGCTCCTACGAGAGAAGTGGCATTACGCTAGTGTTACTGCTGGCGAGCGTACGGCGTCATTTGTCATCTTGGCCTCCCATCCGGCCTGTGCCACGTGGAACCCAACTGTCGCCACTGCGCAGCTTCAGTTCCGCTGAGTTTCTTTCGCGGGAGGCCGCCCTTGCAGATAGCCTCACCACTGCCCTGCTCATAGCGGCTCCATCAGCGGCCAGTTTCCCTGTCCCCCCGTTGCTACCCAACCACGTGACGGCCACGACGAGCGCCTAGCGAGACGCTTGAGCGAGGCGCTTGGCAATCTTACCATGCCTCTGCTTAGTGCCGTCGAGCAGCTAAGTGTCTTCTCTGTGCTACAACCTGCATCGCTAGTCGTGCGGTGCTGTCCCTCCTGGAAAAGACCATCGGGTGGGTCCGGCCCGTCCGTTTCACACCCACCTCAGGGCGCCTGTTTTATGGATTAGGGGAGCTCCTCAAGCAGCTGCTTGGACCATTCGGACTGTGGTGCGACGCGGTGCGGTGGCGATGGTCGGTGCTTGTGGTGGCTGGCACATTGAGGGATAGCCACAGCGATGTTTTTAGCTCCTTGGTGGGAAGCTGTGCGGTTGGCGTGCGGCAGTCAGTGCAGACATGTCAGCCGGCATGGCACCTTGAATGCCCCAAGTTCGTACTGCTGTGGTTATGTACCAATCGAAAATCCTTCAGCCGCTTGTACTGTGGATTGTCGTCACCGCGTCGCCCTGGTCGTGACATGACGTACAGAGCGCACCGACCTGTGCGCACCTACCTTCATTTTGCCTTGTGATACGCCACGTGACATTTCAATCCCTGCTTTCTATCCTAATTCCCGCCCGCCCCCCCCGCCTTTGGCCACCGCAATTCTTCTCTTTTCGTTGTCTGGCCGACATTCCGCACCGGGCCTGCTACCTTTCCTCTATTATTTAACACCCGTTACTCTGCGCAGTGCCTTTGCCGTGAGTCGTAAAGAGACAGGTATATCACTCAGCAACTACTGATTCGTCTTCCATCCCCATTCCTTGGATCCTCGTATGTTTCTTAGTGTTTTTTATTGCTTTAATGTGTACTGTAGTTACTGTGCAAAGCGTCATCTGCAGTGTAGAAAAAATTTTGAAAAAGCACTTCGGCTCGACCTGCAAATTCAAGAAATCTCCGTCAATATAGGACAGGATCCAACAATATACCCTCCTGAAGGAGCAAATTAAACTGTCGTAGTTTTTTCAATATACATTGAGTCGTTGTAAAATAATTCTCACTACGTAAGCTTTGAAATTTTCCTCGCTGGCATAATTTATTGAAAATATCCTTCAGTACCGCGGACGAAATTATTGAATGATGTAATAAATGATGGCAGCGCGTCTCGTAGGAAACTATGTGGGGGGGGGTGCAAAATGTTCATTCATTTTTGACAGAATAAAGTCAAATCCCATCAGGTAACGAGCTTGAGAAGAAGTGATTTTAAGCCGATCATGGCGTCTTTTTGACTTTCAGTATAGGAGCAATCGTTTGCGTTAAGCACGTATAGAACCCATTACACAATACGCAGGGTGCAAAAAAATAATAAAAACAGCTTGGTGCTGCATCCCACCATAGAATTACCCCTTTGACGCCTAAATATTCATGAAATTGAAATAATGCCCACTTCACTGTGTATGTTCTAAAATCTATATGAAAACTACGTAACACCTGCTGAAATTCTAGAAATCAGTTCATCGCCATCTCGAGACCAAGCGCTTTTTGTACAACTTTTGCAATCGAGTTACATGTAACACCAGATTCGAAGCAGCTAATCGCAACAGACGACGTGCCACTGCATGGTTTGACAGTACCGCGGTAGTGCGTGCCACTGTCTAGTTTGAAGGCACCTTCGCTCCGCTCCTTAGAGTAGATATTAGGAGTAAAGGAGACAGATGTGTGGTACAGCGGAACGGTTAAAAAACGCAAGGGTAGTGGCTCAGCACAAACAACGCAAGAGGGTCAGAGCGAACCTGCCCTTAAATACAAGTGGCACGCTTAATTAGACAGGAGAACTGACAATGACCTCATTTAGAAAGCCCAGCTGGACTTGCAATACGAGGAGCAACCGTGGGGGCGGGCCAGGTGCAAAGAGTACATCTGGAGAGTTCAAGGTGAAAAACAGCGCAAAGTATAGAGAACATACAACAGAAGAAAGGCACTTAAAGCGCTGTGTAATCCTTTCTCTTGTGTGTTTCGTCAGTCTTGTACTGTTCTTCGCCATGCATATCCACCAATAAGTCCAAACTTTTGCTTTTCTATGTCTGAAGAAGACAGAAAGCGGATGGCAAGTTTGTGGAAGTCCCCGCTGAGAGTGGCGCAATCATACAGGGCGGAGCAGGAGCGTATGATGTGTTTAAGCGCAGGCTTAACGCAGATAGAGCAGCAGGCAGGTGAGAAATGGCAGAGTCAAAGCGTATGAGTGAAGCGAGAGGTGTAACGGCAGCTGCACGCGGATGACACCAAGCACAGCCAGTGATATGATTAATGAGGAGAAACTCCAGCTGTGCGCCGGAAGCGCGGAGGTACGTGTAACGGGCGCGCTAGTGCTACGCGTGTGCTATGTGGCAGTCTGGAAGCACGAGCTTCTCATTTTTACCTAGACGAAAAATTGCCGCTGCACTAGTTCATGCACCACTGAGAGGCGCAATAATGCAAGGAAGTTGTGGTGTTGCGCTTCTTTACTTCGGTTATGTGTTTTTCGTTCTGTTGTGTTGTGTTTCCTCTGAACTTTTGTATATCAGATAAACGCTGAATATTTGTTCGCGATAAAATAAGTAGGCGAAAGAATAATAATAATAATAACAACAATAATTGGTTTTAGAGGGAAAGGATATGGCGCAGTATCTGCCTCATATATCGTTGGACACCTGAACCGCGCCGTAAGGGAAGGGTAAAGGAGGGAGTGAAAGAAGGAAGGAAGAGAGAGGTGCCGTAGTGGAGGGCTCCGGAATAATTTCGACCACCTGGGGATCTTTAACGTGCACTGACATAGCACAGCACACGGGCGCCTTAGCGTTTTTCCTCCATAAAAACGCAGCCGCCGCGGTCGGGTTCGAACCCGGGAACTCCGGATCAGTAGTCGAGCGCCCTAACCACTGAGCCACCGCGGCGGGGCAAGGCGAAAGAGGTAATATTAAAATGATTTCTTCTGCACACGGGAGAGAATAGGAGCTCAGTTAAAGAATCTGAGGCCGTGACCACATTTTCACCTCAACACTAGCCAAAATAATTATTAAACCTCATGCACCCAGCATTCCTGTAGTGAATAAAATGCTCTTTAAGAAACTAGCGTAGATAGAAAGTCAAGATTTCTTTAGGTATTTTTGAAACACCCTATTGGGGAAGGAAGTATTGAACGCGGGGACAAAAGTAAGTTGGGCGCGGTGGACACCACGGTTACGAGCCGAACCACTCGAAGCTTGTGATCTTCATCGCACTTATAAACAAAAGATGCTCCAGGCTGACCCTAAAGGCACCACAAAGATGGCGAGGAAACGGAATTTGTGAGCCCCACAAGGTTGTGATGCGCGACAAGCCTAAATAGCGGCGATGCCAGGCCGTGTTTGACGACATCGGCGTCTCAGATCGCATACTCTGGACAGGAGCTGACAGTCCGTTATCACTGAATTTCTCGCATTAGCTAGCAAGCGTAAACGTCGTCTTTTCGTTTTATTTGCTCATACAGTGCGGCGTTGTTTCATTGCAGCTCCCCAGTTTCTTATGCAAGCTGTATTCTAACAAAAGAAAAAAAGTTCCTTCAGTTGAGGCAAGCAGCGAATGATTCGGATCGGATCGGAAAAACATTTATTGAGCACTAGAAAAGAGATCTGCGCGGCTTCAGACGGCGTCTTCGATCTTCCGATGGCGTCTTCCGTCCTCATTCACTGGGTTGGTGCCCTAGTCCAAGGCTCCACTCAGTATAGTCATCTCACGAGCTCGCTCTACTAGGCACCTTTGGCATTTCAAGCTTACACTGGAAAGCATACTCTCCCACTGCTCCGAGTACGGGTTTTTCATTCCATAGATAATTGGAGCCTCAATCTTTTGACAGGCCCATGATATGTCGTATAAATCTGGTTTTTCTCCGCACCATGGGCACCTAGCCTCATACTGCGTAAGGAACATTCTACTAAGAAGGTTTAGATTCAGGAAAGTACCCGTCTGAAACGGTCGCCATGCAACAGCATCCTCTATGCTTAGATCCTCATGTGGGGGTGGATACTTCAGTCTCACCCCTTTATAACAATTTACGATATCTGAGTAGCCCATGGGTACTGACTCGGTTTCCTCAAGGCTGTATGCGTCGGACGCCCGGTTGGTATGCCCTCGAGCTATCCTATCCGCCTCTTGGTTCCCTGTTATGCCAGTGTGCCCTGGTACCCAGATTATGGTATGCTGAATTTTTTTCCCGGGTCGTTGAGCAGAGTATGTGGCGTGCTCTGCGCCCAATTCTGCCGTTTGTATAATTACGGCCTGCTGCTTGAGAGTGTTAATATTGTTAGAGACTTGCCAGATCGGTAGCCCTCCACTGCTGCCAGAGCTACAGCTGCCTCTTCGGTCTCGACGACCGTGCAGTCCTGTAGTGATGCGCTGGTGATTTCCTTGAGGTCCGAATTCATCACCGATGCCACTGCTCTGCTGCTTTGTCTTCCGTCTTTGTCAAACTTTGCCGCGTCCGTATACATTGGTTTCGTTCTTGTTTGCCAGAGTTCTCTGCACGTACTCCGCTCTTGCTTCCCTACTCCTCTTGTGCAGGTTCGGGTTCATATTCTTGGGTATCGGTGCGCCTCGCAGTGTACTGCGATACTTGTCCGGAATGTCTTCGGTACTTTTGATCTCTTGGATCATGTTGCTGCCGCCGTATCTTCGCAGGAGCCCCCTGCCCGTGGGGATCTGCATCAACCTACGTGCCTCAGAGCATAGTAGTGCTTCTCACAGTTCACTGAAGGGATTGTGCAGTCCCAGAGCTAGCAGTCTCTCCGCCGGTATGCACTGCGGCAAGTTTAGCGCAGTTTTGTACGCCCTTCGCAGTATGACGCCCGCTTGTTCTTCTTCTTGCTTGATGCAATTGTGGTAGGGAAGGCTATGCACCACTCTGCTAACCACGAGGCTCCTGACCAGCTTGAGTGCGTCGCTCTCCTTCATGCCGTGTCTCTTGCTGAATATTCTGCTGATCATACGGGTCACCTGCATGATGGCGGTCTTCAGCCGTGTCAAAGTATGATTGCACCGCTGATTGGACTGAAGCCACATCCCGAGGATCCGAATTGTGGTCTTCGCCGGAATGCGTTGCCCCTCGAGGTATACGTTGTGTTTGAGCTCATCGCTTGTAGGGACCATTCGATTTTGTTTGCCTCGCCACACCCTTAGGAGCTCGGACTTCTCCGTCGAGCAGGCGAGGCCCCTGGCCCCCAACGTAGGTTTCTACGCAGGTGGCTGCTTTTTGCAGACATTCTTCTTTTTCGCTGAGTGATCCCCGGT
>JARKHS020026227.1:0-28974 GCA_030143305.2 Amblyomma americanum
CTAATACCCCGGTCACACGGGCACTCTAAAGGCACTTTGAACTAATGCTCCTTTACGCTCCCAAAGGAGCACTACTTCAAGGGAGTTCGTCCGTGCTACACGGTCGCGGAACGACCTTCGCAAGAACTTTTTAGCGCCCTCATCGGCGAAAAGCGTTATTTAAATTGCAATCCTCACTGCACATGTAAATGCATAAATGTCACATGTTTTTTAGTAAATTAGCTTTATAACCGTATTATGTTAAAGCAACGCAATTTTAACTGCAATAATGACACGATTTTCCAAGTACAGAGCATAACATCACAGTGCTGGCCACACTGAGCCACTGAGCCCAACTCGCTCGTATATCTGGAACGAGAGTATGGCGTGGTGAGACTGCCACAAAACAAATGATCTTATATTTTAAAACACCACTAATCTTATGAAGTGAATTTATTAAACGAAAATTGAACGTTTCTTTTCTCAATTTATTTATGCTGTTAACTCGCTGGGAGAGAGAGTACTCCCTTGAAGCCTCAAAGGACGAACTCGAGCTGCCTTGTTTCGAAGCTCCTTTGAGCTAGGTGTCCTTTGGGGCGTCCGTGTGGCAGCGCGCGTTCGTCCTTAGAGTAATGGAGCATTAGTTCAATGTACCTTTACAGTGTCCGTGTGACAGGGGTATAAGACATATAGAGTAAGGTACCACGAGATAGACACGTTGTGCGTTGCGTGCGGAGAGGTGGAGGAAACGGCTGAACACTTGATACTTTTCTGTAAAGGGCTTCACCCTACAGTGGAAAGCAGCGGGGCTGATTTAACCAAGGCATTGGAGTTTAAGGACAGTGAAGGGAAAGTATATTTTAAGCGGGTAGTAGTAACCAAGCGAAGGGTATCTGATTGGTGGCTAAAATCAAGACAAGAGTAAAATTTCACAAGTGATGGCTAAGTGGCTTGAACCACCACCCGATTTAAAGGGTTCTGCATCCATCCATCCATCCATCCATCCATCCATCCATCCATCCATCCATCCATCCATCCATCCATCCATCCATCCATCCATCCATCCATCCATCCATCCATCCATCCATCCATCCATCCATCCGTCCGTCCGTCCGTCCGTTCGTCCGTCCGTCCGTGCATCCATCCATCCATCCATCCATCCATCCATCCATCCATCCATCCATCCATCCATCCATCCATCCATCCATCCATCCATCCATCCATCCATCCATCCATCCATCCATCCATCCATCCATCCATCCATCCATCCATCCATCCATCCATCCATCCATCCATCCATCCATCCATCCATCCATCCATCCATCCATCCATCCATCCATCCATCCATCCATCCATCCATCCATCCATCCATCCATCCATCCATCCATCCATCCATCCATCCATCCATCCATCCATCCATCCATCCATCCATCCATCCATCCATCCATCCATCCATCCATCCATCCATCCATCCATCCATCCATCCATCCATCCATCCATCCATCCATCCATCCATCCATCCATCCATCCATCCATCCATCCATCCATCCATCCATCCATCCATCCATCCATCCATCCATCCATCCATCCATCCATCCATCCATCCATCCATCCATCCATCCATCCATCCATCCATCCATCCATCCATCCATCCATCCATCCATCCATCCATCCATCCATCCATCCATCCATCCATACACTTGTGGTGTCTTCGACTGGTCGCTTTAGATCGCTCAGAGCACTCTGACTACATTCAGCTGGCTCTTACTGAGCGCTCGCCTCCAACTCAGAGTGCTCTTACGCGCTCCGAGAAAAAGGCGGAGCGGCTCCGATATGAGTTCCCGTGACAGAGCCACTTCCGCCATTTCGCGAAAGCGGTTCGAGGCCTCGGCGTCACCTACGCGTAGGCAGAAGCAAGTGTAGGCTTTTGACGCAGTCACGCAGTTAATGTAGCGCCCTTGCTGCGTTGTGTTTTGCGGGTGCCGCGCTGTGTGGGGCAAAATGTCCAAGAGACGCCGGATAACTAGGCTAGGAACAGTAGTAGCTCTATGCTAGGAACGCGATCTGTGTTGCTGTCACATGACTGTTAAGGATCCCCGGAGAACAATCGGACTGAAAGAATGGACTAAGCGACAGGTGTACCCAGACTCACGCACATTTAACACACCCTACGTGACACAAACAATAGCACAGAAACTAACACAAAACACAGACTACCCATACACACGACCCGTTAACACTGCTATTAGCGTCTACTACTAGCGTTCTACTATTAGCGGTCGGCGTTCGTGCTCACGGTTGGGTGCTGATGCCGCGTTGCATGGTTGCAGTAGCCGGCGTCGAGGTGGCATTCGAAGTGCTCAGGCTGGCGTCTATGGCAGCGTCGTTGGCGGCGTCGTACGAACTCCCGGTGCAAGTGCCTGTGGAGGTGCTCCTGGTGATGTTGGCGCTGGGGGCACCACCCGGATGGGTGGCAACAGCGCTGGAGGCACCCCTGGCCGTAGCAGGTGGTTGCGTCATCCGTTGACTCCCCGGAACGGGCTCAGGAACGGCAGGAAGTCCACCACGCCGTAGAACTCGGGATCACCGGAGCAGTAGCCGGCGTTGCTCTCTTTCATCGAGGTGTTCCTGACCCGCCGGAACCTCCGCTTCTCTGTTCTCCCACCCCCCCCCCCCCGCCCAGTGCCTCGCTCTCTTTCGCGCTTTTATAACCTTGGCGTTGGTACACGTCATCCTTGTCGTCGTCCTCTTCTTCTCTTCTCCACCAGTTATCTCTTCCCACCTCACTGAATAGTTATTCATCTCTCTTTAATCTTCTGTTAATACACGTCATCCTTATCATCATCCTCATCGTCTTCTTCAAACCTATTTCGTTCATAATTCTATTTGAAACTCCCTATTATACGTGACAATGACAACAGCGATTTCAGCAGCAGCTCAGACGAGGACGACAGTGCTATCCACTAGGCGATGTTGGAAAAATTAGCGTCTTGTGAGACTGAGAGCCGAGGTAGCGATCGATAAAGGCTAGACGGTGACCGCGATGCACATTGTGTGCGACCACGTGCTGCTATTGTTGACACCAGCAGCCACCAGCAGCGGTGCCGCGTAGTGGTTCCGAAAGTTAGGTCCTCCTTCTGCTTCCTGCGCTTCCGCTCTACAAACTCGCTGACCATTCGGCTTGACTAGTCTCGCTACGCTCTCAGAGCAAGAGCGGCTCCCACTCTGCCAAATCCTAACCGGATCACGGGAGCGACCCGTCGAAGATACCATTAGGGTGCCTGGATGCCCGCTCGCGGCGCTGGCCCATAGAGGCACCCTAACAACACTGGCCGAAATCATGGAGGATGGAAAAATTAGGGAAGAGGCCGTCAGGTGACATATTTTGAAGCCGGAAACGAGCTCGGCGCCGTGTTATCCGGGCGCGCCCTTGTTTAATTTGTAGCGAGAGCTACAGTGGGCTACCTACACTCTAAGAAAAAAGGGTGTGAGAAAGGGGTAAAAAGGACTTTTACCCCCTTTAGAGGACTCTAGGAATAACTTTGCACCCGTTAAAAGCACGCTACTGATCACTTACCCCCTTTTAGAAAACTTACACCCTACTTACGCTCTCTACCAGTGTTGATAACTGCGCGTCCTTTCTTGCCCCCAAAACAGCGGGGTGATTATACTTTGCTCGCATGCCGCAATGGGGCGCTCGAGGAGAATTTTGTGTGAAGTGCCTCGAGGCGCATGCCGACTACATAGAGGGGCCGGAAAGAATTTATATTTTATTTATTTATTTTATTTATTTATTTCAATACCCTAAAGGCCCAATGCGGGCATTACATAGGGGGGGATTCATCAAGGAAAACTTAAATATACAACACAAAACATAAACGGCTGAACACAGAAATAAACAAGTTAAGAAGTAGGGTACAAGTTAATAGGAAAACGTGGCTATGAACAGATGCTTGGAAAAATGCACATGTAACAAATCCCACAAATCAAAATAACAAAAATTACACCTTCTGAAGTTACAAAGGATGGCATCTAACATTTCGAGGAACGTTTGGGCTGATAATGGTTGATTTCTCTTGTGTGGCAAATACATCAAGTAAAAAGATTAAGCTTAGCAGTCTACGCTCAAAACGGAATTCAAATGCTTACATCTTTTTTCCATATAGACTGTTTCTAGTACGACTAAAAACATTCCATGCTTTAATTTGACATGATGCGGCGATCAGCTCCAACGCTCACGTTCTATGCGCATTTAATCTGTGTCCGTTTCAAGCAGTGCATATTTCCTCCTCGCGCTCAGCTGCACGTAATGGCAACATCGGCGGGCCCTGATGTAGTGTCATGATTAAACTTGCACCATATGCTCACGCTCGTCTGTAGGACATTCGTGCTTTACATAATACTTCATTTTATGTTACGAGTGATAACGCAAATGCAATTTGCCCTTGACAGCCTTGCCGTTAACAGGGCTGGAAGTGAGCCCAAGGTAATCTTTTACATATGAGCAGAAAGAAATAGGGAAATGCTGAGTGGCGCACACGCAGATGAACCTACTGATTTGTGGGAAGGAGTCTTGGGTCCTCTGACTCTTTCTCCTCCTCCCTGGCAATTGATTTTTTTTGTTTATTTCTCAATTAAATTTGAAAATGACTTCTGAATGCTCTACGCCAAGAGAAAAACAGAAAGCAGAAAACGTGCTTGTCATAAATAATTATGGTGTAATCAATAAAAGAGTGCTCAAACTTTGTTATAGCTCACATTTCTCATGGCACACTCGCAAATTTCTGTAGCAAGGGCTGGGCAGGAAAGGGGAGAGAGAAGGCGCCTTTGGCCACGTGTCACTCAGCAATTAGTCCAAAAAGTTTTTTGTCGCGAGTCCGCTTCTCCAGATTTTTAATCCGCTTTGTGCTGCTTCATTCTTTCGGCGAAGTTCCTGGTCTCGCCGATGTACGACGCCGAGCGCTATTGTTCTCCTGCGCAGAAAGCTCTGACTTGAATCATCATTCAGACGCGGGGCAATGTTAACACTCCCTAGGAATACTTGTACCCTCAGGGTCTACGTTCAGTGACCCGGCGGATGACTAACCGAAGGCGGGATAGAGCAGCGGACGCGCAGCTCGGAAGCCACGCTAACCCCTCACCATGCTGTCCTTGCTGTCTATGCACAGCGCTGACTTCCTGCTCACAGGAGTACACTCAAGGGTTTGAAGTTATCCCGCATTAGAAGCTTTTCGACTGATTTGCTTATGCGAGCGCAAGTGAGCGTGAATCCTAGACACACGTGTGAACACTGCAAGAGCGTTGTGAAACTTATTTTTTATTAAGTATGCTTTTTGACTGAGCAAATTTCACTACGTTCAGGTCAGCGCACAAATCTGTGTCCCACATCTTGCGGACCATCTCTACATGCACATTTTATCGATTATATATGTGTGTGTGTGCCTAAGGCTTTGTAAATATGAGTAAACTAGTACCTGTATTTTTAGTATACATTGGCTTGATTTGCTCTCCTGTGACAACTACAAGCTGACATTTGCTTGATTTTGATATCTGGCACATTGTCTTGGCCGTTATTTAATAATAACGCTTGGAAGATCTTTCAAAGTATGGATGGTTCATGGTTTATGAGGGTTTAGCATCCCGAAGCGATTCAGGCTGTGAAGGATGCCGTAGTGAAGTGCGCCGGAAATTACGACCACCTGGGGATCTTTAACGTCCACTGACAGCGCACAATACATGGGCCTCTGGAACTTCGCATCCACACAAATTCGACCGCCACGGCCGGGATCGAACCCGCGTCTTTCGGGTCAACAGCTGAGCGCCATAACGACTGAGCCACCGCGGCGGCTTCAAAGTATAGAAGATATGACGATACGTACCAGAGTTGTACGTAACGCATTACATGTAATTGATTACTTGTAATCAGCTGCCCTTTCTTGCAATTTTGTGGTTAATTTATTACTTTTTTTTCAAACGGCAAAGTTCCAGGCAATTCAATAACTTTTTCTGTAGTTGATTACAGGTAACCAGTTCCTTCTTTCCAAAAAAAAAAGAGCTGGAACCAAAGGTACAGCTTTCCTGACGGCAAGCAGTTTTCTTTGTGACCGAGCGACAACAGACCGGTTGCCGAGAAGCATCGCGCACGATCATGTCCGCACCACAACCGGGTGAACGCCGTCTTCTATGGTAGTTCTCCTCCCGAGAGGTATCACGTGACCGCTCTGTAACCCCCCCCCCCCCCCCCCCCGCGGTCTTGTCAGATGGCGCCGCAGCTCACCTCTCATTACACCCAAAATCGACGCAAGGTGTTGTAAAAGTGATCAGTGCAGCCGCTGATCACTTCGCGAGTAAACGTAGGAATGTTTTTGACCGCAGCTTCGAAAAACAATTGCCCTCGGAAATTAACAGCGTGGAACAAATCATTGCAAACTAAACATTTTGACAGATTTGTCTGTCTGGTTGGGTTTGAAGACTTGTAATAAACTGCACTTCTCCAAACAAAAATTTCAATTTTTGGTTGGAACATTCCGAGGACTCCGACCATAGAATCAACCTCGAAGGAACCCGCGTCCTGGGAACCGAAACAAATTACCACAAGAGGCTCCTTCTGGAATCCTGGCATATCCAAACCACCTCGAACAACATCAACCGCACAAAAGGAAACCTGCCCCCAGTGTATGCCCAGGGACTTCGCTCTTCAACTCAACGAAAAAAACGTCGCCATTGACCGCATCCCCACAGTGCGACAACGTGACTAACAGCCTTAACGCCCTCTCTCCCTCCACCATGCCTTTCGCATCACAGCTGTCATTCCTTTGACCCCCTCCTCCCCTCTATACTTAAATGACACTAGCTACAGCCCTCAGTCACCCCTGATGAAGGAGCCGAGTCAGCCTGGAAACGTTGGGTTAAAATTAAAAATCTTGGTTGGAGATGTGCAGTTTATTAAAAGAACAAATCATCAAGCAAGCTGCTGCAGTTCACTGCAGTCTGAGTAAATTTGTGTCATGGAACTATAAATGTTGGGAGGAAAGTAACGGAAGAGTAACCGCCTAGTTTTCTGTAATTTTTACGTTACTTTCCTGAGACTGTAATTCACCCCGGTATTCATATACATTTCTGATGGAGTCATTTCAGTTGTACTCGGTTACTTATTTTCCGCAAGGTGTTGAAGAATGATATATAACGGAGCTTTGTCAACTTTTAGTTTTCTTTCTAGCAATAGCAGTAGCAATTTGTCATACATGTAAGAATTATCAGGAACAGAATCCGAAAACAGGCTTTTTCCGCACAAGTGCGTGCACTTGCTCATTTTCTAACTTATACGCAATATTTCAAATAACTTATATTAAAGCACGCTTGCACCACCTTCATAGTGGCTGCCATTTTAGAGGCGAGAAGCGCAGAGCTTATGTACGTTCGGCATATTTCCTACCGCACACTTTTTTTCAGTATTCAGCCGTCAAGAAAACAGGCGACTTTTTATGCCGACAGTTAACCAAGGAATTTTTTTTACATATGCGCAGAAGCAAGCACCCGGCCGGGAAGGGCCACCGCACGTGCACAACAGAAAGCACACGCGGGGGGGGGGCACGCGGAATCCGGAACGAAAAGAGGAAAATAAAAAATCTGCCCACAAAAGGAGGAAAGGGTGAGGGGCGGGAAAGAAAGGGTGCAGAGGACGGGTGGGTTCGCTCATTCGCCCTTCCGCGAATACAGCGCTACCGGTCGTGTCACTGCCTAGTACTGAAAGCTGCTGGAGGGCGCAGTTTGCACTTTGCGTCTCTGGACAGTGCCTGTCTAGCTATCTGTACCTGTGGTGTGCAGTCACCGAGCGAATAACGCGTCTCGATAGCCTGCCAACAGGCTAACTTTGCGATGACACCATATCAGTCCTGGTAAGTACAGTCGAATGTTTATCTGCTTGTATTTTGTAGAGGGCGGGTGGTGGTGGGGAATTACTTACGCTCATGTTCACTTTTAGTAAAACAACTCAATTTCGCCCTCGCCAGTTCATGGATCTTAGAATAGATATTAATTGTCATGGTACAAATTGTGCACTGCACCTTTGAATCTCCAGTAATAAGTTTTAGATACGAAGCAATTAGCTGTTTTCGACACAGTCGCCTTTCTTGAACTCTTGGCGGCGGGTGTACGCTGCAAAATGCATGCAACCTCAAGCATGAGTGCAGCTAATGTGGTCTTTGAGCTTCAGAGGGTGAGTCCTACTTTCTTTCGTAACCTTGATGATTGCTCTGAGTGGTTGAAGTTTAGAAATTGATTAAACTGGAGTATAAACCTTTTTTATGATGAGGCGCAAAGCCATATTTTATCTTTTTTCCCGACGCAGCTGAGTATCGCGGTCAGGATTTTCTCTTCTTTTTAATGCAGAAAAAGGGCCTGTTTTTTTCCCCGAACTCGAGCATTACCTCCCTGCTGCTATGGCCCTGCTTAACCTTCACCCGCAAACATTTTTCTATCGCTATTTCAAGTCACTTAATCCTCACGAGAGTTGACAACTTGCAAAATAGACCATTTGCAGAAATGTGTAAGTCAGCTTCTCCGCAAGGCTTGTTTTCCAACCAAAAGGTCTCGTTCCCGGACGACACTCTGGCATTTTTTTTTGTGGAAACGAAAAGAGTGAAGTTCCCTCTTCTTAGTAAACTCAGGAATGTCGCCAGTTTACTTCAAAGTGGCCTGGAGAGAGCCATCAAGAGTACAATTGTACTCATGCAGTCAACCTTCGGTAGCACTGCAGTAGAGGCTAGGCAGGGAATAGAAGGCAATGGGCCTTTGTTCCTGTGCGCCGGAAGTAGTGAGCTACCTCACGCTTAACTTTCTAAATCTTTTCTACTGAACAACACCGTCGCGTTAACTTCCTTCCCTTCCCCCCTCCCCCGCGCACTCCTAGCCAGAACAAGGAACAACCCACTCCCCACTGCTCTGTGACGAATGACGGTATCCCTCCTTTTTCTGCCTACACTCTGCTGCAGGCAGTCGGCGGCCATCCGGAGTTTTCATTCGCTCGAAGAATGTGAGTGTCCTCTGGGTTCGAGACATTTACCACCGTCTTCGTTATCACTCCCTGTTCTTGCCACGAAAGGGGAGATGGGTTAGTCGGTCCCGAAATAGATTAAGGGGAATCCAACCTTTTTCTGAAAATGCGAGACTGCTGTCTGTAAACGAGTACTTTTGGTCGGAAGACATCCTTTTGAAGAAGCTGACTTATAAAATATTGCAAGTTGTTGCAGAAAGAAACGCACTATCTCAGTGCACATACGCTTTTGTTGCGCGCAGGCGGCAAAAATTCAGCCACAATTTTGCTAGCTAGCGCCAAAAGCATAACTAGACAACAGCTGAACAAGAGCTCACTTCAGGTCATTTTTGTTTGTAAAAAATGTTCCATGGTCATACACTGACTCTAACTAGATGGTAGCACCACTGCATGCACGATAGCAACGGGGTGAGTGAAGACGCCCTGCTTATCATTTTACAAGCGTCAAATATACTGCGGTACGGTTTCTTATGTCTTGCAGATTTCAGCTGCAAAATCGAGCCCCTTTGAATCAACGCCGAAAGAACGCTGTAATTGAAAAAAAAACTAGGCCATTTACGGAAGTGGGAGCTGCGCTCTATACTGCCACTGCATGTGAGATATGTGTACTGCACACCAAATGTAGGAGCCTTCTAGTTTGGTCTAGCTGGTGGGGCATGCATGTCCTTCAATCAGTATTGTGACATTCCTTGTGTGCTACGAGGTACATTCCTTGTGTGTGCTACGTGGTACATTCCTTGTGTGTGCTACGAGGTTCCACGTTCGACGGCGCGGCGTAGACGGAGACCCAGATGACAGGCATCATCAATTACCCAGCCATGCTCGTTGAGAGTGACAACCAGAACGAAGGGGTTCGTCTGTCGCTCCGGGAAACCAGATTAAGGGTCGCCCCTGTCTTCCCACATTCTTGGCGAGTCTTGCCTGTCCGCCATGACAGGTGTCCGTCACGGCCATCCTGGGAATGCGCTTTTGTTCACTAGCGCCTGTCTTCCCACATTCTTGGCGAGTACTGCCTGTCCGCCATGACAGGTGTCCGTCACGGCCCTTCCGAGCACATTCCAGGACAAGGGAACTGTCAGCGATCCAGAGCGCGCCGTACCACAGCCGACGCTATGCGCTACCGCGAAGACAACATTCTTTCCCTCGGACTCAACACGTGAGGGGGGCGAGACAATAAGTGCGGTGGTATGTTTGTGCGCCCAGGTGAAAGCCCTAGCCCCCCCTCCTTCCCCTCCGGCGTGGGCGTCCTCACCCTAGGGAGTGTGGAGAAGAGCATATAAAAATCGAGGAGCAGTACGGAAGGGGGACGCTCAGGACGACATCGTTCGCCAAGAGGGCCTTCAGCGCGGAAGCCCGACGGCGTGCAGCTTCTGCCAGCAACCGCTCGAGCCCAACTCCGGAGCCACTCCATCGCCCCCATGAAGTCGTCGGCACGTAAGCTCGGACGCCCCAGCCTCTGATGTATAATCTTAATCATGTGTAATTATTGAATATACCTGTTTGTTTAAACTGAGCCATACGGTGTCTCTTTGCCTCTCCGTCCCGTGTGGACCTGCGCATTATGGGGGTCATCACACTGGTGTCAGAAGTGGGGTCTCAAAAGCAAATGTCCTCTGAATGCTGTGACATTCATGACTTCAAAATTGTTATCAAAAGGGAATCACGGGACTGATTGTGGGACTTTTACCCCCATTTGAGAGGCTTGAGGCACTGGAGGGCTTGAAAAAAAAAAATGTCTGTATCTGAGGGAGCTCCCACTCCACAGCCGTCGCTAGGAGCAAGCATGCTGGCATTAGGAAGCGTCATTCCGACGTTTACGGGAGATAAGACAGGGGTTCCAATCTGCGATTTCTTTTCCATGCTAGAAGAGATTGGGAAAATGGGGGGATGGTCCGATGCTCAAATGCTGGGAATGGCGAGGTGTAAGATGGCAGGAGCTGCTCATGATTTTGCATGGCGAGACGAAAAAGTAAAATCCACAAAATCATTTGCGGAATTTAAGAAGCTTGCGTTTGAGCATTTCGACACTGAACCACGTCACGTGCGGGTACAGAGGTTCCGTGACGCCGGACAGATGGTAGGGGAGGACGTGCGAACATTTGCGTCGCGGCTTCAGCGCCTAGCACGCGATACGTTAAGCAGGGAGGAGGAAGGAGACCAGCTAAGGAAGAAATACGCGGAGGATCTACTTAAAGAGGAAATGACCGCTTTGTTCGTGGCTGGTCTGCAAGACCCCGTGCGCCGGTTCGTGCTCTCGCGCAAGCCGAGCAATTTCGACCAAGCCGTGGAGGCCGCATTGGATGAGGAACAAAATGAGGCGTTAACGACAGCCGCAGCGAGAGTACGCGTCATAGAGAGAGCGGTGCTCAACCCTGAGGTTGCTCTCTTGACAGAGCGGTTAGATCGCTTAGAACAGCTGCTATCTCAGCAGGTAGAATGCCAGGTGGAAGCGCGCGCTCAACAGCGCCCATTCGCTGGAAACCGGAGACCGCCACAAAGCTACAGGCGCGGTATGCGAGATTTTGAAGAAATCGTATGCTTCGCTTGCCAGGGTCGCGGACACATCGCCAGGTTCTGCCAAAACGTGCGCCGTGGGGAGCCACAAAGAGAAGCAGGCGAGACACGCCCTAAGCAAGCCTACAGCGGGGCTCCAGATACCGAGACAAAAAACTAGTTAGTCCTCCCCAGCCTGAGGAGCGTGGGGAGGGAGCAGTAGATGATGAGGTGGTGGTAGTTTGTGTGGCCGACGAGGCATGCCCTGTTGTGCGTTGCAAGTTAAATGGTTGTTGTATGGAATTGTTGATAGATACGGGGTCAAAGGTGACATTGCTTAAGGAGAGCAGTTTTAACACGCTTCGAAGGAAGGGGGACCGCGAGGTGTTGGAAGCGTCTGGTGGTATGGCAACCAAATTTGTAGGCATAACGGGGGATCCTCTTGGCATAAGTGGACTCTACCGGTTACACTTCTCTCTCGGCGGAATTGCATTGGAGCACCCCTGCTACGTATGCCCGGACACGGTGTCTCTGCCAAACGGAGTGTCAGGTATATTAGGGCAGGATTTTTTGAGAAAAGGGAAGGTAGTAGTCTCATTCTCTGAGGAAGAGGTTAATGCGGGCGGCTCAAAAGTTCCGTTTTTGAACAGGAGAGGGGCTGAGATTCGCATTACCGATATTGACACCCGTCAAACAGTGGGATCATTGGAGAAGGTATATTCGCGGGTTGCCGTCCGGCTGGTCGAGGAGGCGGTCGTCCTTCCTTGGTCGGAGCACATTTTGTACGCGTTTGTGCCTTCAGATGTAGAGAGCGGCGCCGTGGGAGTGCTTGAGCCGGTCGACTCTCTCAGCAATGGCCTGAAGGCAGCCGCGTGCCTCGTGACAGTTAATGACGCCCACAGAGTGCCCCTACGGGTGGTTAACTGTAGCCAGCAGCCACTGAGCCTTCCCAAGAACAAAACATTGGCTTTCTTCACCTCTGCGATAGAGCAACGTGAGCCCACCGATACGGTACTCGCAACTGTAGAGCATGCTAGTCCTTCGGCTGCTCCAAAGGTGTCGTTCGATCTTTCTCACGTAAAATCCAGGGAGAGGGAGGCTCTGGCTGGTTTGCTGAACGACTACTCGGAGGTATTCGCCGCGTCCAACCTGGATTTGGGCTGCTGTGGCGTTATAAAGCACAGGATAGAAACCGGCACTTCATCGCCCGTTTACCAGCGTGCGTACAGGATTCCTTACTCCCAACGTGAGGAGATGGAGCGGCAGGTGCAGGACCTGATTGATCGCGGCATTGTCGAACACTCAAAGTCACCCTGGGGGGCACCAGCACTATTGGTGGAAAAGCCAGATGGCTCGTATCGATTGGTAGTGGACTACCGCAAACTAAATGCCGTAACTCGCATCGATCCATACCCCATCCCCAATATACAGGAGACGCTTTCTCAGCTGGGCTCTGCCAGGTACTTCACGGTAGTGGACATGGCGGCGGGATTCTGGCAGATAGCAATGGATCCGGCAGATGCCGAGAAAACGGCATTCAACACGCCCTCAGGGCACTATGAATGGAAAAGAATGCCGATGGGTCTGGCCAACAGCCCTGCTGTCTGGCAGAGAACCGCTGATGTTATCCTGGCAGGTCTTCTGGGGAGGCTGTGCTTCGTGTATATGGATGACATTATCATATACAGTGACAGTTTTGAGAACCATTTGCGCGATATTGAGCAGGTTTTGGTGCGACTAAGAGGAGCGGGTCTCAAGCTGAAGCCCTCTAAGTGCCAATTCCTCAAAAACGAGGTGAAATACCTCGGGCACGTTGTTTCAGCTGACGGCGTGCGACCGGACCCTGAGAAACTAAGGTGTGTCTCGGATTTTCCATCCCCGACTAGCGTCCGCCAGGTCCGGCAGTTTCTCGGCCTGATCGGTTACTACCGAAGGCACATAGAGGAGTTCGCCAAGCTCGCTAAGCCGCTCACCGCCTTAACAGCCAAAAATGTCGCCTTTCGCTGGGACGAAAACGCGGAGAATGCTTTTGGGGCCCTGAAAGGGAAGCTAATGAGTGCACCGCTGTTGCGCCACCCGGATTTTAATTTGCCCTTCGTTATGGCCACAGATGCGTCAAAGTTCGCAGTTGGTACCGTGCTATCTCAGATTATCGAGGGCAAAGAACATCCCGTTGCTTTTGCTAGCCGACAGCTGAGCCCCACAGAGCAAAAGTACGGAGCTACAGAAAGGGAGTGCCTCGCCGTTGTCTGGGCAGTAAAGCACTTCAGATGCTACCTTTACGGCCGCAAATTCAAGCTAGTCACAGACTGCCATCCTCTGAAATGGGTGATGAGTGTCAGGGACCCTAGCTCGCGACTCGCTAGATGGAATCTACACCTGCAGGAATACTGCTTTGAAGTTGAGCACAAGTCAGGAAAGACACATCTGAATGCTGATGCACTCAGCCACACAGCTGCCGTGGCAGCTATAGAAGAGTTTGTCCCCGTAGTCGACCCCGCCGAATTACGCACAGAGCAGTGCAAAGATCCTGACCTGAAGCGAATAATCGAAAGCTTAGAGGGCGCACCGTCTCACCCCGAACAGCTAGGTTATTTCATTGACAAAGACGGCACCCTGTGTCGGCGCACGAGGCCAACCAGGAAAGGGAGACCAGAGAAAACCGCTTGGGAGAGAGTCGTCATACCTCGGTCGTGGACAGAAAGGGTTCTTCGCGCGTTTCACGATGCGCCATGCGCCGGTCATTTTGGCGTAGCGAAGACACGCAGGCGTGTGGAGCGTTTGTACTTTTGGAGTGGCATGCGGCAGGATGTTAGAGACTACTGTGCGAAGTGTCATTCCTGTCTCGAAAGAAAAACACCCAAGGGACGAAGACCAGCTCCAATTCAGCCGTTCTCTGAGGTTTCGGCTCCCTTCGAGCGGACAGGAATGGACATAATGGGCCCATTGCCCACGACCACTTCCGGAAACAAGTACATTTTAGTATTTGTCGATCACCTTTCAAAATACGCGGAAGCGGTAGCACTCCCAGATCAGAAGGCAGACACGGTTGCAAGAGCATTTGTCGAACAGATCGTGCTCCGACATGGACCCCCGAGGCAACTCTTGACAGATCGGGGAACGAACTTCGTGTCGCAGCTAATGAGGAGAGTTTGCGAGCTGCTTAAGATCGCTAAGAAGCAGACAACACCGTACCATCCGGCTTGCAACGGCGCGGTGGAGCGACTGAACCAAACCGTGGCCGGGTTCCTGTCGCATTTTGTTTCGCGCGACCAGCGGGACTGGGACTTGTGGCTCCCGTATGCAATGTTTGCCTACAATTCCGCAGCACACGAGAGCACGGGCGAATCGCCATTCTTTCTTCTCTACGGCCGAGACCCGGACCAGCCTAGTGAAGTGCCAGAGGGCCCCCGTCGTGTCCCATACGCTTCACTGGACGACTATAAGGTGGAGCTAGAATCGCGCTTGCAAGTGGCGAGGGACATCACAAAGGAGGCCTTAAAGAAAGCGGCGAAGCGCAGGAAGGAGGTGCACGATCGCAGTGCTAGAGACGCGCCGTTTAATGTGGGGGACAGCGTGTACATTGAAAACTGCCAAAGGCAGATTGGGCTAGCTCGTAAGTTCCAGACGAAGTGGAGAGGACCGTGCGAGGTTGTCGAGAAGCTTTCTCCGGTAAACTTCAGAGTCCGAGACGTGAACCGGCGCTTGATAAGGATACACGCAAATCGCCTCAAGTCGGCACCGGTTCAGTATTCACGAAATGAGGAAAGGGAAAGCGCGGATTTTGATGGGGACAGAAGTGAAGCGGAGCGCGCAGATAGTTCGCAAGAAACGCCCTCTCCTGCATTTGTTCGGCAGGCGCCAGAGGTGACGGCCAGAATGCCACCGGATTTACTTCATGCATTGCTAGAAGAAGAAGCGCGCGAGGTTGCCGCGCAGATAACGCCAGGAGAGGCTCCTGCCACGAGCCCTCGCGAGTCCCAAAGCAGACAAAGGGTCACAGACTTACTTAGTATGACTCATGAAGGCCGATATCCGCTGCGAAATCGGAAAGCTAAGTCGGACTAATGGTGTAAACAGAGCGGAGTTTTGAACTGGTTAGAATTGTGTAATGCCACAGCTCATAACATTGCTATGTGCTTATGTGTTAGGTTATCGGAGTTGGTAGTTAAACCTTTCTGTCATTAAGTAACACCTTCACAGGGGAGCATGCGGAGCGCATGCAGAACCTGCCCTACTTCCCTTCGTTATCTATATTTTTGTCTGTGCCGTGATCGTGCTAGAAGTGGGAGCTCCTTTGTAACTGTGGTAAATTTATTTCGTCCAGTTTGGACTAGAAAGGAGAGGCTTGGGTGCTGAGTTTCATGTTTATCTGTAAAAGAAGATCAGTGCTGCCCCTGGAGACGCCAGTTATGACAGCGGAGGCATATGGTGTTGTGCAGTGGTGTTGAGTGAGCGAAAAGTGTTTTGTCGGACGCACTGTGCAAGGCGATTCAGAAAGACAAGGGGAGCTGCAGGGACTCAAATGTTCGGAGAACATTCTTCTGGAGGGTGAGCGAGTGTGACATTCCTTGTGTGCTACGAGGTACATTCCTTTTGTGTGCTACGAGGTACATTCCTTGTGTGTGCTACGAGGTTCCACGTTCTACGGCGCGGCGTAGACGGAGACCCAGATGACAGGCATCATCAATTACCCAGCCATGCTCGTTGAGAGTGACAACCAGAACGAAGGGGTTCGTCTGTCGCTCCGGGAAACCAGATTAAGGGTCGCCCCTGTCTTCCCACATTCTTGGCGAGTCTTGCCTGTCCGCCATGACAGGTGTCCGTCACGGCCATCCTGGGAATGCGCTTTTGTTCACTAGCGCCTGTCTTCCCACATTCTTGGCGAGTACTGCCTGTCCGCCATGACAGGTGTCCGTCGCGGCCCTTCCGAGCACATTCCAGGACAAGGGAACTGTCAGCGATCCAGAGCGCGCCGTACCACAGCCGACGCTATGCGCTACCGCGAAGACAACATTCTTTCCCTCGGACTCAACACGTGAGGGGGGCGAGACAATAAGTGCGGTGGTATGTTTGTGCGCCCAGGTGAAAGCCCTAGTTCCCCTCCTTCCCCTCCGGCGTGGGCGTCCTCACCCTAGGGAGTGTGGAGAAGAGCATATAAAAATCGAGGAGCAGTACGGAAGGGGGACGCTCAGGACGACATCGTTCGCCAAGAGGGCCTTCAGCGCGGAAGCCCGACGGCGTGCAGCTTCTGCCAGCAACCGCTTGAGCCCAACTCCGGAGCCACTCCATCGCCCCCATGAAGTCGTCGGCACGTAAGCTCGGACGCCCCAGCCTCTGATGTATAATCTTAATCATGTGTAATTATTGAATATACCTGTTTGTTTAAACTGAACCATACGGTGTCTCTTTGCCTCTCCGTCCCGTGTCGACCTGTGCATTATGGGGGTCATCACAGTATCATGATTTGGTATCCAGAGCTCGTGTTGTTCATTCTTTTAGTTATTTCTTGGCCTGTACAGCATGCTCGCTTGGAAAACACCACACATACGCCTTCGCGCTTCAGACCAAATTGTCGCAGATGAAATTTTGATCTTATAATTACAATTTATGCGCTAAATGTGTGTACTGCTCGTCACGTTTCAAGGATTTCTTTTTGTCACACAGGTTCGCTTGGAGAGTGGATGCCATCATGACGTTGACAGAAGACTGCTGAGTTATGTTGCCATTTTAAATTCAGTAAGAAATAAACCCTGTCGTGCATACTGGTGTACAATCACTGGAGTCCGAAACTGCACTCTGAAGTGCAGCAGAGCACGCCACAATCTTATCACACTAACACGAACATAACCAGGAATGTGGAAGAGAAAAACATCTGTGAACTTGATGACAGTGAGGTGCTTATCATGCCTTTTCAGCAAGCAGCTTTGTTCTGTAGGTGTATTGTAATGCTGCGTTTGGTTTCGATGTGTGTAATACATTAAAGTAGATGCACCATTACCGACACCTACAAAGTGAAGTGGTTTTCTTTACAGGCCCAAAAACGATCTTATTTACTTTAATAACAATGGATGCCTAGTATCACAGCGAACGTGTCTGTGCCTTACATTCGAGAAGTTGTAACAATACACTGTAATATGGGATACATTCATCTGGACGGTAACTTACCCGTCCAAAAGAGACGTAATGATGCACCTAAAAGAGCAAAACATACACACTTTCAGATCAATGTTATGCCCACTGACGTGGTGCAAAGTTGCACCATAGAAGCGTTGTAAAAAACTCATTAGGTAACTATAGCCCCTGCGAGGGTAAGCTTACGCTTACGTTACCCTTCCTAACATGGCGTAAAGGTGCACCTAAAAGAGGAACCCATATGCTCTTGCAGAGCAATTTTACGCCCATTGATAAGGTGCAAAGTTGCTCTGTAGGAGGGTTGTAGTAAGCTCATTAGACAGGATTAACTGTAGCCCTTGCAAGTATAAGTTTGCACCCTGGGATTGAGCATAAGCTTATTCCGAGGGGGCGCAAACATGCACCAGAAAGTGAAGCATATGTTTACACTTTCATGGCTTAAGCGTTAGTCCTTCTGAGGAGGGGTAAAGTTAGTCATCAAGGGGTTATACTTACACTTGGCCAGACGGAATAACATTACCCCGATAACAGCCTAAACATTACACTCTGCGCACTAAGTCCCCCGACGAAGGTGTAACGTTACACCAAAAGGGGGTCGCCACAGCGTCAGTGGATTTACCCCCTCAAAGGACTAAGACCACTCCTTTTTTTCTTAGAGTGTACCAGTCGAGCATTTCGTGGTGGCTTGGAGAGGCCAGTTGTGCGCATGCGCCGTTACCACGGCAACCGGAGAGGAGCAGCAGGTGCGGCGTGCTCTTCGCCGTCGGAGCCGCCCGCGACGTCAGGCGGATGAGCAGTTGTGCGCATGCGCCGATACCACGGTGACCAGAGAGACCTCACAGGTGCGCCGCGCGCTTCGTCGCCGCCGCGCCGCACGCCGCTATCGCCCGAACCGCGCGACTCATGAGCAGCATTGCGTATAAAAGGCGGAGATGTAATAGGCGGCTGTATCACAACGTTTGACATGGATGCAACGAAGGAGAGTCCAGCCGCTGCTAAATGGCGGTATAGACAAGAGAAGATTAACTGTTCCAAAATTGAGACCGCTGCATGCCACTTCACAGATCATCGGGCAGTCTTCGTCTCTGTCAAGCAAAATGAATAAAAGATGCGTACACCCAATGTCTCTCATTGCTAAATATACAGCGACCACAACAAGCTCGGCCAGGGAAACGTGCCTCTCGCTACGTATATCCTGGCATAGCCGAGCTAAGCCACTACCAATTTTTTTCTCCGCGCTCTTCTTTACGTTTCTCCTTGCGCGCGTTTCAAACCACGTGAAGAAGCTGGCCTAAAGGACTCCAGTGCGAGTGGCGCTTGGTGTATGGCCGTTTTTCATGTACGGGAGACCTCTGAAGTATTGGCGCGAGACATTCGGCGGCTTCCAGTTATTGCTCTTTGCCGCGTCGTCTCCGCGCCATCCCCGCTCTCTCGTTAGAACGAAACAGTCCGACCTTGAATGGTCATAATCAAGTAGAATTCGACGAAGGCACTTATCGCTGCGGTAAGCGCGGGAAGGAACTTTCACTTATTGCGGTGGCCCACCGTGGTACGTAGTGTCTTTCGCCGCTTTTGCCAGCGTCGTTTTGCGATGGCGGAGGTATGTTTCCTGTGGTTCCTTGCAGGCTGCACTTGGCGAAATTTACTGGTATACCTATAGACATCCGGTTAATCCTAGTCTCGTGTTAATCGCAGGGCTAGGAGGTCAGCTCCACCAGATGAGGTAAAGGGCACAAAATTTTAGTTAATTGAAATTGTGTATAAATACGCAACTGCCGCCAAAATCCAAACAAAAAACCAAATATAGAATACACTTTGAAGAGCATGCTTGTTTGTATTCTCTCTTTTTATATATAAACGGTTCCACATTGTGCCACTGAAATATTACTTGTTACTTTGTGCCGTGTATCATCCTTCATTCCTTTTTTTATGAAGTGTGTCTTGGATCGCGCTGTATATTTCATGATGCTTCCGAACCACCTTTCCCACCTTAATGCAGTGTAAAGTAGTGTGTTGTGTTAGGTTTTATGGCACATAGGCAACTCAGGCCATCATGAGCCAAAGTCAAGGTAAGGAAAATTATTTCCTGCAGACTTTTTTTAGAAGTATTAATTATCGGTGCTGTACAGGGCGTAAAACTTTGTAGATGGCGTATTACCTAATGATGAAGGAAGAAATTTTATGAATGGTTAATATTAAGAGTATGAAGGAGGTCGGGTAGTGTTAGCAGGCATCCTTGGCTGGGCAAAGATATTGAGCCTCCCTACCAGTAAAACAAAACCGCATACTTCTCAGAAATGAAAAGGTGGCTGTGGCATATCAAAAAATGAAGCGAATCAGTGGGTAAAAATTTAGTTGCTGAAAAAAAACCTGCTTCCCTTAAAAAAGCTAAAAATGCGTGTTGTGTCAACAGTTGCATCTTCACTCAAACGAAACTTTGGGTGAAAAGTAATTTGTTCATTACAAAACTGAGTATAATATTTTTCCTATGTTTTTCAAGTTTTGTGCATGAATATGAAATGTGATTGACTGTTAGGTCATCTCCACATTTTTCATAAATTGGTTTGTTCTTTTTGTCAATAGAAAATTGTGTCTGGCCTATACGAAGAAGACATAAAATTTATTTTATTTTATTCATTTATTTATCACATACTGCGGACCTGTGCACGGCGGACCTGGGCCGAACATGTCACTTACGAGAACGCTGTTCTACGTTCTACAGGTTATCCTGGGTTCCGCCGCGTTACGAACTGGACACGTGTGGCCCGATGACATCTGTGGCAGCGATGGAAATCAACTTCACATCGACAACGCATCAGACTGGCTGTCGTCATTTGATGACACTGTTCTTCCAGCGACGACATTCATCCATCGTACCGTGACGTCATCGGAGTTTACGGGTACAAAAGAGGCGACGCAGGAATTCGCCTTCAGTGGGCACGGCGGACCTGGGCCGAACATGTCACTTGAGAGGACGCTGTTCTACGTTCTGCAGGTTATCCTGGGTTCCGCCGCGTTACGAACTGGACACGTGTGGCCCGATGACATCTGTGGCAGCGATGGAAATCAACTTCACATCGACAACGCATCAGACTGGCTGTCGTCATTTGATGACACTGTTCTTCCAGCGACGACATTCATCCATCGTACCGTGACGTCATCGGAGCTTACGGGTACAAAAGAGGCGACGCAGGAATTCACCTTCAGTGGGCACGGCGGACCTGGGCCGAACATGTCACTTGAGAGGACGCTGTTGTACGTTCTGCAGGTTATCCTGGGTTCCGCCGCGTTACGAACTGGACACGTGTGGCCCGATGACATCTGTGGCAGCGATGGAAATCAACTTCACATCGACAACGCATCGGACTGGCTGTCGTCACTTGATGACACTGTTCTTCCAGCGACGACATTCATCCATCGCACCGTGACGTCCTCGGAGCTTACGGGTACAAAAGAGGCGACGCAGGAATTCTCCTTCAGTGGGCACGGCGGACCTGGGCCGAACATGTCACTTGAGAGGACGCTGTTGTACGTTCTGCAGGTTATCCTGGGTTCCGCCGCGTTACGAACTGGACACGTGTGGCCCGATGACATCTGTGGCAGCGATGGAAATCAACTTCACATCGACAACGCATCGGACTGGCTGTCGTCATTTGATGACACTGTTCTTCCAGCGACGACATTCATCCATCGCACCGTGACGTCCTCGGAGCTTACGGGTACAAAAGAGGCGACGCAGGAATTCTCCTTCAGTGGGCACGGCGGACCTGGGCCGAACATGTCACTTACGAGGACGCTGTTCTACGTTCTGCAGGTTATCCTGGGTTCCGCCGCGTTACGAACTGGACACGTGTGGCCCGATGACATCTGTGGCAGCGATGGAAATCAACTTCACATCGACAATGCATCGGACTGGCTGTCGTCATTTGATGACACTGTTCTTCCAGCGACGACATTCATCATCATCATCAAAACGTTTATTTCCACCGAAATGAAACTCCTTTTTGGACCCCCCGGCACGCAGGCCTAAGGGAGCCCTACTTAGGAGCCTCGCAAACTAAGGTCTGGTGAAGACACATTGTCGCTTCACGGCCTCAGCCGCCAGGCGGATGGCTTGTCGCTGCTTAGCGGGGTCCTCGCTCCGCAGCAAGCGACGACATTCATCCATCGTACCGTGACGTCATCGGAGCTTACGGGTACAAAAGAGGCGACACAGGAATTCTCTTTCAGTGGGCACGGCGGACCTGGGCCGAACATGTCACTTGCGAGGACGCTGTTCTACGTTCTGCAGGTTATCCTGGGTTCCGCCGCGTTACGAACTGGACACGTGTGGCCCGATGACATCTGTGGCAGCGATGGAAATCAACTTCACATCGACAACGCATCGGACTGGCTGTCGCCAATTGATGACACTGTTCTTCCAGTGACGACATTCATCCATCGTACCGTGACGTCATCGGAGCTTACGGGTACAAAAGAGGCGACGCAGGAATTCACCTTCAGTGGGCACGGCGGACCTG
The DNA here is from genome assembly GCA_030143305.2 of Amblyomma americanum. NCBI lineage: Eukaryota > Metazoa > Arthropoda > Arachnida > Ixodida > Ixodidae > Amblyomma > Amblyomma americanum. Next base: position 22,183 of record JARKHS020026227.1, read on the forward strand.
GGCCGAACATGTCACTTGAGAGGACGCTGTTCTACGTTCTGCAGGTTATCCTGGGTTCCGCCGCGTTACGAACTGGACACGTGTGGCCCGATGACATCTGTGGCAGCGATGTAAATCAACTTCACATCGACAACGCATCAGACTGGCTGTCGTCATTTGATGACACTGTTCTTCCATCGACGACATTCATCCATCGTACCGTGACGTCATCGGAGCTTACGGGTACAAAAGAGGCGACGCAGGAATTCACCTTCAGTGGGCACGGCGGACCTGGGCCGAACATGTCACTTGAGAGGACGCTGTTCTACGTTCTGCAGGTTATCCTGGGTTCCGCCGCGTTACGAACTGGACACGTGTGGCCCGATGACATCTGTGGCAGCGATGTAAATCAACTTCACATCGACAACGCATCGGACTGGCTGTCGTCATTTGATGACACTGTTCTTCCAGCGACGACATTCATCCATCGTACCGTGACGTCATCGGAGCTTACGGGTACAAAAGAGGCGACGCAGGAATTCACCTTCAGTGGGCACGGCGGACCTGGGCCGAACATGTCACTTGAGAGGACGCTGTTCTACGTTCTGCAGGTTATCCTGGGTTCCGCCGCGTTACGAACTGGACACGTGTGGCCCGATGACATCTGTGGCAGCGATGGAAATCAACTTCACATCGACAACGCATCGGACTGGCTGTCGTCATTTGATGACACTGTTCTTCCAGCGACGACATTCGTCCATCGTACCGTGACGTCATCGGAGCTTACGGGTACAAAAGAGGCGACGCAGGAATTCACCTTCAGTGGGCACGGCGGACCTGGGCCGAACATGTCACTTGAGAGGACGCTGTTCTACGTTCTGCAGGTTATCCTGGGTTCCGCCGCGTTACGAACTGGACACGTGTGGCCCGATGACATCTGTGGCAGCGATGTAAATCAACTTCACATCGACAACGCATCAGACTGGCTGTCGTCATTTGATGACACTGTTCTTCCAGCGACGACATTCATCCATCGTACCGTGACGTCATCGGAGCTTACGGGTACAAAAGAGGCGACGCAGGAATTCGCCTTCAGTGGGCACGGCGGACCTGGGCCGAACATGTCACTTGAGAGGACGCTGTTCTACGTTCTGCAGGTTATCCTGGGTTCCTGCGCGTTACGAACTGGACACGTGTGGCCCGATGACATCTGTGGCAGCGATGGAAATCAACTTCACATCGACAAAGCATCGGGCTGGCTGTCGTCACTTGATGACACTGTTCTTCCAGCGACGACATTCATCCATCGCACCGTGACGTCATCGGAGCTTACGAGTACAAAAGAGGCGACGCAGGAATTCACCTTCAGTGGGCACGGCAGACCTGGGCCGAACATGTCACTTGAGAGGACGCTGTTGTACGTTCTGCAGGTTATCCTGGGTTCCGCCGCGTTACGAACTGGACACGTGTGGCCCGATGACATCTGTGGCAGCGATGGAAATCAACTTCACATCGACAACGCATCGGACTGGCTGTCATCATTTGGTGACACTGTTCTTCCAGCGACGACATTCATCCATCGCACCGTGACGTCATCGGAGCTTACGAGTATAAAAGAGGCGACGCAGGAATTCACCTTCAGTGGGCACGGCGGACCTGGGCCGAACATGTCCCTTACGAGGACGCTGTTCTACGTTCTGCAGGTTATCCTGGGTTCCGCCGCGTTACGAACTGGACACGTGTGGCCCGATGACATCTGTGGCAGCGATGGAAATCAACTTCACATCGACAATGCATCGGACTGGCTGTCGTCATTTGATGACACTGTTCTTCCAGCGACGACATTCATCATCATCATCAAAACGTTTATTTCCACCGAAATGAAACTCCTTTTTGGACCCCCCGGCACGCAGGCCTAAGGGAGCCCTACTTAGGAGCCTCGCAAACTAAGGTCTGGTGAAGACACATTGTCGCTTCACGGCCTCAGCCGCCAGGCGGATGGCTTGTCGCTGCTCAGCGGGGTCCTCGCTCCGCAGCAAGCGACGACATTCATCCATCGTACCGTGACGTCATCGGAGCTTACGGGTACAAAAGAGGCGACACAGGAATTCTCTTTCAGTGGGCACGGCGGACCTGGGCCGAACATGTCACTTGCGAGGACGCTGTTCTACGTTCTGCAGGTTATCCTGGGTTCCGCCGCGTTACGAACTGGACACGTGTGGCCCGATGACATCTGTGGCAGCGATGGAAATCAACTTCACATCGACAACGCATCGGACTGGCTGTCGTCATTTGATGACACTGTTCTTCCAGTGACGACATTCATCCATCGTACCGTGACGTCATCGGAGCTTACGGGTACAAAAGAGGCGACGCAGGAATTCACCTTCAGTGGGCACGGCGGACCTGGGCCGAACATGTCACTTGCGAGGACGCTGTTCTACGTTCTGCAGGTTATCCTGGGTTCCGCCGCGTTACGAACTAGACACGTGTGGCCCGATGACATCTCTGGCAGCGATGGAAATCAACTTCACATCGACAACTCATCGGACTGGCTGTCGTCATTTGATGACACTGTTCTTCCAGCGACGACATTCGTCCATCGTACCGTGACGTCATCGGAGCTTACGGGTTCAAAAGAGGCGATGCAGGAATTCTCCTTCAGTGGGCACGGCGGACCTGGGCCGAACATGTCACTTACGAGGACGCTGTCCTACGTTCTGCAGGTTATCCTGGGTTCCGCCGCATTACGAACTGGACACGTGTGGCCCGATGACATCTGTGGCAGCGATGGAAATCAACTTCACATCGACAACGCATCGGACTGGCTGTCGTCATTTTATGACACTGTTCTTCCAGCGACGACATTCATCCGTCGTACCGTGATGTCATCGGAGCTTACGGGTACAACAGAGGCGACGCAGGAATTCACCTTCAGTGGGCACGGCGGACCTGGGCCGAACATGTCACTTATGAGGACGCTGTTCTACGTTCTGCAGGTTATCCTGGGTTCCGCCGCGTTACGAACTGGACACGTGTGGCCCGATGACATCTGTGGCAGTGATGGAAATCAACTTCACATCGACAACGCATCGGACTGGCTGTCGTCATTTGATGACACTGTTCTTCCAGCGACGACATTCATCCATCGTACCGTGACGTCATCGGAGCTTACGGGTACAAAAGAGGCGACGCAGGAATTCACCTTCAGTGGGCACGGCGGACCTGGGCCGAACATGTCACTTACGAGGACGCTGTCCTACGTTCTGCAGGTTATCCTGGGTTCCGCCGCGTTACGAACCGGACACGTGTGGCCCGATGACATCTGTGGCAGCGATGGAAATCAACTTCACATCGACAAAGCATCGGGCTGGCTGTCGTCACTTGATGACACTGTTCTTCCAGCGACGACATTCATCCATCGCACCGTGACGTCATCGGAGCTTACGAGTACAAAAGAGGCGACGCAGGAATTCACCTTCAGTGGGCACGGCGGACCTGGGCCGAACATGTCACTTGAGAGGACGCTGTTGTACGTTCTGCAGGTTATCCTGGGTTCCGCCGCGTTACGAACTGGACACGTGTGGCCCGATGACATCTGTGGCAGCGATGGAAATCAACTTCACATCGACAACGCATCGGACTGGCTGTCGTCACTTGATGACACTGTTCTTCCAGCGACGACATTCATCCATCGCACCGTGACGTCATCGGAGCTTACGGGTACAAAAGAGGCGACGCAGGAATTCTCCTTCAGTGGGCACGGCGGACCTGGGCCGAACATGTCACTTACGAGGACGCTGTTCTACGTTCTGCAGGTTATCCTGGGTTCCGCCGCGTTACGAACTGGACACGTGTGGCCCGTTGACATCTGTGGCAGCGATGGAAATCAACTTCACATGGACAATGCATCGGACTGGCTGTCGTCATTTGATGACACTGTTCTTCCAGCGACGACATTCATCATCATCATCAAAACGTTTATTTCCACCGAAATGAAACTCCTTTTTGGACCCCCCGGCACGCAGGCCTAAGGGAGCCCTACTTAGGAGCCTCGCAAACTAAGGTCTGGTGAAGACACATTGTCGCTTCACGGCCTCAGCCGCCAGGCGGATGGCTTGTTGCTGCTTAGCGGGGTCCTCGCTCCGCAGCAAGCGACGACATTCATCCATCGTACCGTGACGTCATCGGAGCTTACGGGTACAAAAGAGGCGACACAGGAATTCTCTTTCAGTGGGCACGGCGGACCTGGGCCGAACATGTCACTTGCGAGGACGCTGTTCTACGTTCTGCAGGTTATCCTGGGTTCCGCCGTGTTACGAACTGGACACGTGTGGCCCGATGACATCTGTGGCAGCGATGGAAATCAACTTCACATCGACAACGCATCGGACTGGCTGTCGTCATTTGATGACACTGTTCTTCCAGCGACGACATTCGTCCATCGTACCGTGACGTCATCGGAGATTACGGGTTCAAAAGAGGCGATGCAGGAATTCTCCTTCAGTGGGCACGGCGGACCTGGGCCGAACATGTCACTTGCGAGGACGCTGTTCTACGTTCTGCAGGTTATCCTGGGTTCCGCCGCGTTACGAACTGGACACGTGTGGCCCGATGACATCTGTGGCAGCGATGGAAATCAACTTCACATCGACAACGCATCGGACTGGCTGTCGTCATTTGATGACACTGTTCTTCCAGCGACGACATTCATCCGTCGTACCGTGACGTCATCGGAGCTTACGGGTACAACAGAGGCGACGCAGGAATTCACCTTCAGTGGGCACGGCGGACCTGGGCCGAACATGTCACTTATAAGGACGCTGTTCTACGTTCTGCAGGTTATCCTGGGTTCCGCCGCGTTACGAACTGGACACGTGTGGCCCGATGACATCTGTGGCAGTGATGGAAATCAACTTCACATCGACAACGCATCGGACTGCCTGTCGTCATTTGATGACACTGTTCTTCCAGCGACGACATTCATCCATCGTACCGTGACGTCATCGGAGCTTACGGGTACAAAAGAGGCGACGCAGGAATTCACCTTCAGTGGGCACGGCGGAACTGGGCCGAACATGTCACTTACGAGGACGCTGTTCTACGTTCTGCAGGTTATCCTGGGTTCCGCCGCGTTACGAACCGGACACGTGTGGCCGGATGACATCTGTGGCAGCGATGGAAATCAACTTCACATCGACAAAGCATCGGGCTGGCTGTCGTCACTTGATGACACTGTTCTTCCAGCGACGACATTCATCCATCGCACCGTGACGTCATCGGAGCTTACGAGTACAAAAGAGGCGACGCAGGAATTCACCTTCAGTGGGCACGGCAGACCTGGGCCGAACATGTCACTTACGAGGGCGCTGTTCTACGTTCTGCAGGTTATCCTGGGTTCCGCCGCGTTACGAAATGGACACGTGTGGCCCGATGACATCTGTGGCAGCGATGGAAATCAACTTCACATCGACAACGCATCGGACTGGCTGTCGTCATTTGATGACATTGTTCTTCCAGCGACGACATTCATCCATCGTACCGTGACGTCATCGGAGCTTACGGGTACAACAGAGGCGACGCAGGAATTCACCTTCAGTGGGCACGGCGGACCTGGGCCGAACATGTCACTTATGAGGACGCTGTTCTACGTTCTGCAGGTTATCCTGGGTTCCGCCGCGTTACGAACTGGACACGTGTGGCCCGATGACATCTGTGGCAGCGATGGAAATCAACTTCACATCGACAACGCATCGGACTGGCTGTCGTCATTTGATGACACTGTTCTTCCAGCGACGACATTCATCCATCGTACCGTGACGTCATCGGAGCTTACGGGTACAAAAGAGGCGACGCAGGAATTCACCTTCAGTGGGCACGGCGGACCTGGGCCGAACATGTCACTTACGAGGACGCTGTTCTACGTTCTGCAGGTTATCCTGGGTTCCGCCGCGTTACGAACCGGACACGTGTGGCCCGATGACATCTGTGGCAGCGATGGAAATCAACTTCACATCGACAAAGCATCGGGCTGGCTGTCGTCACTTGATGACACTGTTCTTCCAGCGACGACATTCATCCATCGCACCGTGACGTCATCGGAGCTTACGAGTACAAAAGAGGCGACGCAGGAATTCACCTTCAGTGGGCACGGCGGACCTGGGCCGAACATGTCACTTGAGAGGACGCTGTTGTACGTTCTGCAGGTTATCCTGGGTTCCGCCGCGTTACGAACTGGACACGTGTGGCCCGATGACATCTGTGGCAGCGATGGAAATCAACTTCACATCGACAACGCATCGGACTGGCTGTCGTCACTTGATGACACTGTTCTTCCAGCGACGACATTCATCCATCGCACCGTGACGTCATCGGAGCTTACGGGTACAAAAGAGGCGACGCAGGAATTCTCCTTCAGTGGGCACGGCGGACCTGGGCCGAACATGTCACTTACGAGGACGCTGTTCTACGTTCTGCAGGTTATCCTGGGTTCCGCCGCGTTACGAACTGGACACGTGTGGCCCGTTGACATCTGTGGCAGCGATGGAAATCAACTTCACATGGACAATGCATCGGACTGGCTGTCGTCATTTGATGACACTGTTCTTCCAGCGACGACATTCATCATCATCATCAAAACGTTTATTTCCACCGAAATGAAACTCCTTTTTGGACCCCCCGGCACGCAGGCCTAAGGGAGCCCTACTTAGGAGCCTCGCAAACTAAGGTCTGGTGAAGACACATTGTCGCTTCACGGCCTCAGCCGCCAGGCGGATGGCTTGTTGCTGCTTAGCGGGGTCCTCGCTCCGCAGC